>APFE030165953.1:0-19503 GCA_000404065.3 Pinus taeda
GTTTGATAATGACACACAAATAAACAATTTTCTGACTTTACAAGAAGAATTTTTAGGCCTAAACATAGACACTGAGACAGCAAGTCAATCTCAAATACTTAAGACAGAAAATCAATCACAAATACATGTTGAACACAACTACCAAGTAATATCACCCAAAACAGCCACTCAAATGTTTCATCCCACAATCTTCAACCACCACAACATACAAGAAATTCAACTGGTTGAAAATGATGACATAGCTGAATATGAAACTGAGGTGCTACAATTAAAGGACAATTTTCTTCCAATAGGCTTAGCCCCTCTGGAAGACATTTTTGACTCCAACGATGTTCCCAATAAACCAAAATTGCAGCCCCTAAACACTACTGTAGAGGAACATAATATTGGGACAGTTGAGAAGCCAAAAATCATAAAACTGTCTGCTGCATTACCTCATGACCAAAAGCCCAAATACGTTGACCTTTTTAAGGAGTTTCAAGATCTATTTGCATGGAGTTATGAGGACCTAAAATCCTATGACACCTCTGTGATACAGCACACTATCCCACTAAAGCCAAATTAGAAGCCTTTTAAACAAAAACTGAGGAGAATTAATCCTATGCTCCTTCCAGCAATGGAGCAAGAGGTACAAAAAATGTTCAAAGCAGGCATTATAGCACCAATCAGATTTTCTGATTGGATTTCAAATTTGGTCCCCACAAGGAAGAAAACCGAAGAAATTAGGCTCTGTGTTGATCTGAGAAACCTCAACGAAGTATCACTAAAAGACAACTATCCCCTACCCAAGATGGATCACATCCTGCAGAGAGTAGTAGGGGCTTCTAGGATTTCCTTGCTGGATGGCTTCTCAGGCTTCAACCAGATCTTAGTCCATCCTGATGATCAGGACAAAACTGCATTTACAACCCCATGGGGGACCTTTAAATATGTTAAAATGCCTTTTGGTTTGAAAAATGCAGGGGCCACATTCCAAAGAGCAATGGACATTGCTTTTTCTAAAGAGATCCATGACTTCCTTGTCATTTATTTGGATGATCTCACACCTTTTTCAAAATCCGATAAAGACCACTTGAAACATTTGAGGCAAATATTCATAAAATGCAGAAAATATGGAATCTCCTTGAATCCCAAAAAGTCCTTGTTTGGTCTAGAGGAAGGGAAATTACTGGGTCACATTATTTCCAAAGATGGCATCAGAATTGACCCAGACAGAATCCAGGCTATCCAGCAAATGCCCCATCCAAGGAATGTAAAAGAATTACAAGGATTTTTGGGGAAAATCAATTTTCTAAGAAGGTTTATCCCAAACCTGGCTGAGCTAAGCAGATTGCTTAACAATATGCTGAAAAAGGATTCCAAAGTTAAATGGATAGTGGAGGCTAATCAAGCTTTTGAAGGCATCAATTTTGCCCTTACCCAAACCCCTGTCCTAACTAACCCTCAGTTTGATAGAGAGTTCATCATATTCTCCTTTGCCTCTGAGCACACAATTGTTGTAGTTTTACTACAGAAAGATGACCAAGGGAATGAGAAACCAATCGCTTTCTTTAGTAAAGCTCTTAGAGATGCACCCCTCAAGTACCAGATCATGGAAAAACAAGCCTATGCTTTGGTCAAAGCTATTAAGGACTTTAGGATTTATATCCTGTATTCCCGTATAATAGCCTATGTGCCAAGCCCAATTGTCAAAGATATACTCACTCAAGAAAACTTGGAGGGTAGAAGAGGAAAATGGATTGCAAACATTCTGGAAATTGATATAGAAATAAAGCCTACAAAACTAATAAAAGGGCAGGGCTTGGCCAAATTAATGTTTGAAACAAATTTCCAAGCCCTGGACATTAACCAATTGGACAGTGAACAGGAGCTGGCGACTCCAAAGATCAATGTAGCCTTTGAACAATCCCCCTGGTATTCTGATATTTGTTATGTGTTACAAAACCTGTGTGCTCCCCCAGGGCTGTCCAGAACCAAGTGTAGGTTTTTAAAAATGAAAGCTTTAAAATTCTGTGTTATGGAAGAACATCTGTTTTGGAAAAACCATGAGGGCATCCTATTAAGTTGTCTGATTGAAAATGAAGCTAGCAAGATCATGGTAGAATTTCATGCAGGTGATTGTGGTGGGCATCTTTACTGGAAGTCCACTATGGACAAAATACTTAGAGTTGGATACTATTGGCCCACTATTTTCTCTGATCTCAAGAAATTCACCATAGCATGTCACAAATGTCAAGTATTTGAAGGAAAAAGACAATTGCTGCCACTACCTCTAAGACCTATTGCAACAGAGAGACCATTCCAGCAATGGGGCCTGGATTTTATTGGAGAAATCAATCCCTCATCTTCAGGCCAGCATAGATGGATTCTGACAGCAATAGACTACTTCACAAAGTGGATTGAAGCAATCCCATGCAGACAAGCAAATGATTCCACCATCATACAGTTCCTTGAGACCAATATCCTTGCTAGATTTGGATGCCCTGACAAAATAATAACAGACAATGTTGCTGCTTTCAGATCTAAAAAGATGGTCAGCTTCTATCACAAATTTCACATTACTTTGGGCCATTCTACTGCATATTATCCCCAAGGAAATGGCCTGGCAAAATCATCAAACAAAAGCTTGGTAAACATGATAAAGAAGGTGTTGGAGGAGAACAAGAAGAATTGGCATAAGAAACTTGTCAATGCCTTATGGGCAGATAGATTAACAACTAAAAGATCAATTGGGGTCAGCCCATTTGAGTTAGTTTATGGATTAGAAGCCAAGTTCCCCTCATCACTAGGGATACCTGTTATGAAGCTGCTTCAAGAGAGCCAAGTTGAACCAAATGATATGCAGAGAAGAATAAATCAAATCATATGTTTGCAGCAAACCAGAGATCAAGTTTTCAACAGAGTTCAAGTCTTACAAGAAAAGTTGAAGAAGGCCTTTGACCGAAGAACCAAAGCAGAATATTTCAACATCGGTGACAAAGTCCTCAAGTGGGATTCCAGAAGAGAAGATAAGGGAAAACATGGAAAATTTGACTCCCTTTGGAGAGGACCATTTGTTGTCCAAGCAGTACAAGGAAACAATACTTATTTCCTTAAAAGCCTCAATGAAACTGATTTGGATGAAGGTCCTGTGAATGGCAGGATGCTAAAGCACTATTTTCAATATCACCCATAATTGCAGTCTGAGTTTCCCCTTGTACATATTCAGATGTATATATTATTTTCCAAACATGTAAAAAACATAATGTCTTACAGTTTTCTGATAGCTGCCAGCAGTAGGTGAATAAAATCAGAGGTCCACCAAGGAGAAAAACACAATATGGCATGTCAAAGCAGCAAATTTCAAAAAGTTGGTAAAAACAGTCAAAACCTAAGGCAATCTGACCTGCTGTTCTTGGTCTTTCAAATGAAAAACCATCCCCATGTGGAGCCACTGTTTGTTGCCTATATCAATAGGTTTCATATTTCATGATTGGCTATAAAAGGTCCAAATATGCTCTTCTTTGATGATGCAAAGATCCCATATTTCCATAAAGAGACAAGGTGTGTCTACATCTTGATAGAGACTCAATTTTGATGGATGGTCCAATAGCCTAACCTGGATCATACCATGTTTAAATTTCCTACTATAGAATAGAGAAAGAAATTTGTCCAAACTGTTTAATCTTGGCAGACAAGTAGTACAGGTAGAGAAGAAAGGTTCCCAATAGTTTAATCTGGGACCCTGGAAGAAATAAGGGTAGAATTTGATAGAAAATCAAAGGAAAAAGCCAGGGAAAAGAAAAGGCACACAAAGGTTCTGCAAGTCCAAGTGCACCCTCCAAGAAGAAAATATGCTAGACAAAGTAGGTGGGTATGTAGATGGGGTTGCAGAAGTGATATTCAGTTCAAAATTTGACTTTGATGGTCAAATAAGAGAAGCAAAACAAATGATTATGTCTAACCTCCCTTCCTTCCCTTTTCCCATTTTGTCACTAACATCCCCTCATGAGTTAAAATGCAGGGAAGGATTTATGGTTGCATGGAGGTCCTTTATCCTTTAAAAAGCCACATTTCCTATGTAAAAATATTTTCATTTTGATCTACTCCCTAAACTAAGTATGTTTCAAACAAACTCAGTGGCATTCCCCCTCACTTACCCCCTTCATCCATATTAGCCTCTAATTCTACTATGTAACTCCCCTATCTTACCCTTCCCCTACTAGTATTAACACCATGGTGTATAAACCCCAAAATTTGTATAAATATCCCTCCCCTTGGTATTATAGCCATATGGTCTGTTCAAAAGGGAATCAAAATGACACCTGGTCACTTTGATGAAGCTCCTTGTCATCTCTTTTCCCATTCCAAGTCATTTCACTCAGTAAGCCCTCATTTGCAAAGAAAGACCCTACAAAACCCCGCCTACACATAACCCCTTTTGAAATTATGAGAAAACCCAAAAAAACCCATAAAACCCACTATTCCAAAGTTCTCCGCCCAAAATATTTAAATGAATATTTTAATCAACTGGCGGGCCCCTTCCCAACCTGCACGACCCGTCGGAGGACCCGCCAGCCGTTCGATCTCCGCCGCCCAGATCTTACGATGGGCGGTCAATCTCACTCCCCGACCTGCCGACCTTTAGCGTCCGGGGAAAGTGGTTTTGGGCCCCGTACAGGGATGCGTGGCAGGCGCTGGGTTTGTTCGGAGCCCCCTCCCCGATACCGCCTTAGCCCCAAAGGTGGTGCGGGGAACCCGCTTACCACCATCCCGCTTGCCACCCTCCCTCCTACGTCACGCTCACGTCATCCTGACGTCACCTCACCTTTGCCCGCCCCCGCATCCCGTGGCCCTCCACGCAGCCCTGCCACCGCATCGACCCGCCACCATCTCCTGCCACCCTGTCTCACACCTCAGTGCCACATCACCTCCGTACCTGGGCCCCACCATCCATGACGTCATGCTGACGTCATTGGCAGAAAAGCGCCAAATATGCACTTTTTCCAAAATTAACGTTATAAAAGACCAAATGAGCCGTTTTCAGTCATTTTCACGCGCAAAAGAAGGAGCCATTGTCGACCAGCTGCCACGAAATTTGTCCTCCAGCCATCAAATTTGACATTTCAACCGCTACAAATCCATAATTCGTCGGCATTAAGCCCCCACAGCCCGGCCTGCAAGCTTCCAAGCCAGTTTTTCCAGGTATTTCACCAGTTTTCCCACTTTTCCCATGCATTCCAATTCTTTGTAAAATTCACCATTAAAGCACTAGTTAAACACCTGAATTTAGCTCTGCCTATTACCCAAAATAAACCCAAGCAACCTGCACACCCCTAAACCACAATTCGACAGAGGAGTGCTCATTCACGGGCTAAAACCCCAAAATTGCCCCCAAGGTGCTCGGCATTGTTCCCTTTTGCCAAACACAGGCCACCTGCATTCATACCAAAGAAACATCACCATCTCTGCAGCTTGCCATTAGCAACTCAAATCCCTGTGAATTTCGCAGCAAACTACAAAAGCCAACTTGCATTTTCCACTAAAAAGGACACCAGACTGTGTTTACAGTTGACCTGCTGCTAAAAGTCTTTAAGGACTTGTCAAAACCATTACCTCTACCTGTACAGATTAGCTTATATCATGGCATCTCCCGCAACCTCATCCATCAGTGTGGCCTCACAAAGTCAAACAAATAAGGAGCTGGAGGCCTTGCCATTTGTTGACAAGGATGGTCTCATTGGAGATTTTGAAGGAAACAGGGACTTCTTGCAGACCTTCAGTCGATTGAGGGAAGACTATAAGGATGGGCATGGTACACATGGGATTTGGGAGTCAAACCTGCCCTATTACTGTCTCCCAGCTGTGAATGTTTTCCCTGAAATCATTCACCTATGTGCCGAACACTATGATGTGCAGCACAGAGCCGTCAATACTCCATCAGGGAGGATCCTCTTCTACATAAATGCTGAGTCCATCAACAAGATGTTACAGTTTGAGCAGAAAGAGTTGCTGATCCCATTCTCCATGAGTTATTTGCTGGAAACTGGTGACAAGATGACCAGTGAAGAGTTGCAAACGGTCACCAGGAACTTCATGAGACCTAAGTGCCAGCCTACGGGGCCACCTCCTTATCTGAATGCACATTTCAATGATGTAGGCAGGTTGTTACTAGATATGATAGCCTATGTGTTGGGATACCAAAACAGTGAGCATGTGGATAAAGCCATGCTAGTGTTACTGTCTGTTTATAGCCCACGCCAGCCCCCTGCCCGAAAGTATAACTTTGCTAAGTTCATAGCCAATAAAATCCATGATCAGTTGATCAAATTGGATAGACAGGGGGTCTTCAGATACTCAGCTTACATCTATCATCTGTTCATGTTTCATTATTCTGAAGCCTTCCCATGCTACATCAGAAGGCTGGATCAGAGAGGGGAGAGAAGATCTGTCATCTTCTGGACCTCAGTTTATCACAAAGTCACAAATTCACCCTATACCTACTGTGAATTTGTTGATCAGTTTGTATACCCAATCTCTTGCATACTGATGAAGTCCCCTCCTCCCAGGATATCTAATGAGATAAAGAAAGCTCTGCAGCTTTCTAAGAATAATAAAATAGGTGACTGGTACCTATATGAACACCATACTGTATTCAGGGTCTATGGATGTGAGATCTGTCCATACAGGCTCCCCAAATACGTACCTATGAGGTTGTTTTCCTTGGAGTATTACAGGCAATTAATTCAGTCAGACCTCACCCACTTCCATAGCTCCAAGAAAAAGGCCCACCTTAATTTCAAAAATGAAATGGGCCCAGTCATCATGAACAAGAAGGAAGGATGGGAAGCTGCAAACTTGATCCTTAAGGAAGTTGTCCTATAGTTTTCGATGGGTCCCTTATGACCCTCAAGGTTTCATCTCTGCTAGAAGAAATAAGTATAGGCTCCTAGCTATCTAAGCATTCATACCCACACATAGAAAACTTTGCCACTACAAGATGGCAGCCGGACACTCTAGTTGAGAGCCTAACTGAGGAAGAAAGAATGCTTAAAAATGTCAAAGAGCTTGAGAAGACAATTGACCTGGATTATGTGCAGTAGGTACCCTTCAAACTGCCTTACTCAGTGGGACAAGGGACCTCAGTTACAAGGACTACACCACAGGCACCTGCTACAAAAACAGCAACAATGGACAAAGGCAAAGGCATAATGGGTGCAGAGGATGAGCCAGGAAAGGGACAGACTGAGCAACAGATAGAACATCAAACAGAGCAACAAAGAGAGAAGGAAACAGGGCAGCAGGAAAAAGAGCAGGAAAAAGAGTAGGGAACGGGCCAGCAACAAGAACAAGTTGTTAAGCCACAGAATGGGCTGCCAGAAACTCCTACAACACAAACACCACCACCTCAAACTCAGTCGTTGACTGTCCCAGTTCTGCAGACCCTATCACATGAAGAAAGGGGAGTAAAAAGACAAAGAGAAGAGTCCACTCCTCTCAGTGGATCCTCCCACCAGCCAGAAGCCAAAAGGCAAAGGGCAGACTCCCCAGAGGTAGAAGACATTACTGAAGATGTCTTGGACAATACAGCAAAGGACAGGTAGGGCAGCCAATACACAGGGACAAGCTCCTTTCAGCAGGAGCAAACTTTACAGGTTAACTTGGAGGTGGCCTCTCAATCACAACAAAGCAAGAAGCCAAAGAGCACCAAGGCTTCCTTTAAGCAAATAAAGGCTCAAAATGAGCTATTGAGGGCTGAGGTGTATAAACAGTTCATAGATGCTACACTAGCCATGCAAGAGAGATTGATGTCTGTTTATGACATCCAAGAAGAGAAAATAATATTCAGTCACTTTAAGCCCAAGGGGCCGCAGCCTAAGACAGCTGCAGATTTCATAAAAACAAGGGTGGAGGTCCTGGCTAAAGATATACATCCCATGGACCAGATTGAACTCCACAAGCAGGCTGGGGAGATGGTCTATGCCACCTTAGTAGAAAAGGCCACATTGGCCCATGAGCTGAAAGAGTCTTTGAAAAACACCAATACTCAGCTAGACATTGAGAGGATGTCCTCCAAAGCTAAGGACAATAGAATAAAATCTCTTGAAGATATCATTGTTGATTTAGGGCATGATCCTAATGACCCGACAGGTGTTAAGGCCCTCATAAAGAAGAAAGATGATGATCTCAATGCATTAAGAAAGAGATTGAAGCTGCAGCCCACCGAGCACCCTCGAACAGCTGAGCTTCAAAAACAAAAACAGGCTGAGGACCAACTAGACCTCTTACTGCAGCAAGATCAGAGGATCCAGGAATTGGAGAAAGAACTGGAAGGAGCAATACAAGACAAACAGGGAGAATCTATTTCCCAAGCTCCTCCAACTACTTCCACAACAGCAGCAACATCAGGGGCAACAGTGGCCCCCACAACAGAAGCAGCAGGTACATCAGCAGCCCAAAAGGACAATCCAAGTATAGAGGACCTGACCAAGGCTGTCAAAAAGATGGAACTCCAGGCCGATGAAATAAAGAAAACCAAGGAGAAGTTGGCAGAGCTAGAGTCCAAATATGACAAGTCCAAGATAATGGTGGTTGAGCAGGGCAGAGAAATAAAGGCCCTCAAGGACAAGATAAAGGCCCTAGAAAAAGAATTGAATCTGGAAACAGCCATGGCCGAAATAAAAAGGATCTTATGGGCCAAAATAAGCAAATCCATCACACAGCAATGGAAATCAATAAAAACAATACATCAGCAGATGGAATTGCTAGACCAGGCACACATAGAAATCAATAAGGCTAAAGCAGCGCTGGGAAACAGGCCAGAACAAGCCAATAGAATGGTAGACTTCCTAAACAGGCATGAGCAGGAGGAATTGGCAGCCATGGGTATTCCCAACAGAACAGAAGCTGTTCTCCTTCCCAAGAAAGTGCTCACTCTCAGAAGTTATGTACAGGCGGTGGAGAGGAAGTGCTATGAGATCACCACAGATGTGGAGCAATTCAGGGTCAAGTTGGCAAGACTGCAAGCAAAAGGCCTGCCCAGCCTCCTAACTGGTGCAAGAAAATTAGTCTCCCAGGATCAATTTGCCAACAGAATGGCAACATATATTGAGAATCAGATTACTGCTTCTAGCAGTACATCTGAACAGACAGGGCCCCCTTCAGGACAGAGTTTATATGATAAACTGGGAGGCCTATTCTTTATTGAGAATGAAGTGAACCACCTTTTTGAGACTCCTCCTAATTTTTATAGGTATACAGAGGCAAGCAATGCTTCAAATTTTGCCACGGTAGCTCCAGCTGTTCTGTCACTACCAGCTCCAGGTCAATAGAAGACGAACAGAAGGATAAAGTGAGCATTAAAAGCATATGAATGCTGACTCAGCATGTAAACTATGACGGCTAGCCAAAGGATAAAGAAATGTGCAAATTTTGGCGGTGTACCCTTAGCCAACTCCAAGAGCCACCAAGTCAGCAGTCTCTGACCATTTTCTGACAGCTAAGGGACTAAAAGTAATTACATCATTCACTCTCTCAGCGGCTGCACTCCAGTAGTTGGTTGAGCATTTATGGAACATTTATTCTCCATTCAGATATTTTCTTATGTAAATTTTGTATATATACTCCCCTTAGTAACGCATAAGGGGTTGGGAATTTCTACTCTGAGGCATGTATACTCTGTACTTTCAGAAAGCTTAATAAAAAGAGCAAATTCAGCTCAGTGATTTCCTGGAACTCTGGTGTCTTGTTGATGATCTTAGTGCTGTTGCAGAATCCCTGTGTTGTCTGATGGAATGATATGTTTCTTTAAACTCTGTTCTGTTTCTCTATGTTATTACATTTTCATGTTTCTTTCACATATGGCAATAAAGAAAAAGAATAGTTCAAGATATGTGTCTTCGCACCCTGTGCTCAATCTTATATTGCTGTAAATGTTTTCTTCAAGATTAAAATAAACATAAAGTCTTAAATGCTCATGTTATATTTAGTTCCATGTTGTGAATGTTATCTAGAAATTCTTAAATGCTTCCAGGTAACAATTTGCTTTCTTTCATCTCAGTTTATAGAAAGATTCTTAATTGCCTTTCTTATACTGAACATATCGTACCCAACCTCAATATCAAATCATTATTCCTCAGACAATTATCTTGCTCTGCAGCCTTCATTTACAAGTATCAACACAGCACACCAAACCAAAGGACCACTGACTCCATTGCCCAATGTCATGCAAGATTCTGGTAAGATCATACACATTTTGACCGAACCTTTCCAAACAAACAATTGGAACAAAGTTAAGCTTCACACCTAGCCTAAATTACCATCAGAACAGAGACAAATCTTAAACAGAGAGCCCTCTCTGATTACAGTTTGGCTAGAAGCTGTAATCCAAGACTGGTTAGTGGTTACCCCGGCCGTATTCCCTTAGAGTCAAAGGGAACAACCTGGGTGTTAACATAAATGGCGACTCCACTGGGGACGAACAGGATCTAAAGGTCTGTATATCTATCAAGAGATTACACTCAGAATCTGAACATCAGTCAAGAAACCTTCAAAACTGCTCCCATACAAACATCTGCAGCCTTAAGGTAGAGCTGACTCAGATATCCTTTATACCCAGTACAGATACACAGGATCTTTCAGAGCTCCTGTCCAGTGCTTGCTCTGCAAATCTTTCAGAAAGAATTTAAAGGGCTAGCTCAGAAGCTGGCTCCCAAGAAGAGTCTTTGGTACACTAGGGCTAATCCTGATCCCAACCCTCCTACTGTCTTCGAAAATCCCAATACAATCCCCAGACTAATTAAGAATCAGCAGAAACAAGATAACCTTGCTGACCTTAGTCCAGAGACAGTCCACCCTAACCCTATCTCCACTCCAATCAAATTCTTATTCCGTTCCACTCCTAATTCCCCTAGCTCTCCATCAACATCCCAAAGCCCCCCACCCACCTCTTCTTCCCCTATACACATTCCCTTGACTAGCACTCTAAATCCCTCTATACCTGTTACCCCTGTGGTACCCACTGCTCTTGTTGTCCCAGTTGCCCTTATCAACCCCCAAAATCTTGTGAATATGGCTATGAGGTATGCACCTCTGCAACTACCTGCCAATCCTGTGGCCTTACCACAAGATTATCAGGCCAAAATCTCATATTTTGACTCCACTGGCCCTTATTCAGCTATCCAGCATGCTAAGAGAATGCAAGATCATTTTGAAAATTATGAGATAGATGATGACACTGTGAGGATGAGAATATTTGTCCAAAGCTTAACAGGGGATGTGAGAACCTGGTTCAGGTCACTTCCTGCAAACACCATCAATAACCCTGATGAGCTTTACCAATCCTTCACAAACAGATGGGAGAAAAAGAAGGATCCTCTACATATACTTGGTGAATATGACATGATTAAAAGAGGTCCTCAAGAGACAGTTTTTGAATACTGTGCTAGGTTTAATAATGTATATAATGCAATACCTCAAAACCTGAGACCTCCTCCTGACTTGGCCCTATATAAATTCCCAGATGGATTTGACTCGGACATGGCTTACCAACTAAAAGAAAGAGCCCCTCAAACCCTTGAAGAAGCTCAGAAGGTTGCTGTGACAGTTGAAGCAAACCTGATCGCTAAGAGGAACAGGGCTAAATTAGAAAAAAGAGTTGCCTTTAAAGAGGAACCCTCAGCCTTTGACCAAAAGTTAGATGCAATAATTTCTGGTATGAAGAGGTTGGGTGACAGGGTAGAGTCCGTGGAAAGGAAGTCTTCATGGGAGGTACCACAAAATAACTCCAACAGAAATCCAAACTTTAGAAGGAGCCAAAACCCTAGTGGGGGCAAAGCCAACAATGATCCAGAAATAAGGCCTCCATTTCAAGAGAACTATGCTGAAACATCCACATCAGAAGAACAAGTGGACGACACCCATATCCACCTAATGGGTCTTGATGATGAGCACCAAGTCTTCCTAAGTCAAGAGGATCATGAAGAAGAAGACAACAAACAATTTCAAACAAAGTCAGGAGAGTCATTTGATTTCAAACAAGGCTATGACACAGCTGTCTATGAGGTCCACAAACAATACAAACTACGAAGCAGGACTGTAAACATAACACAGCCTGAGAAAACCAAGGATAGACTACAGCCCAATAGTGCCATAGTAACAAAACCAAAGAATACAGCTAATGCACTCACAAAGGAAGTAACCATTGAAGAAGTTATTGAGCATACACCAAACTCACTAGTTGCATCATCTGTACATTCCAACCCAAGCCAAGGGCCCCAAGAGGTGATTGAGAAAAATAAGTCCCAAAATCAAGAGGAAACCTTACCAAATAAAGAAAGGGGGCTCACCCATAGCACCACAGTCCAAAATGAAAAACCCTTTGACTTGGAAGCTGAAATTAGAAAACTAAAAATAGCCATCCCTATGGCAGAGCTAGCCAAGAACGACATCGACAAACAGCAGATTGAGAAGTCCCTCCAACTCACTCAACACAAAGATAATGTCAATGTGGACAATGTCAATGTATTGGATGACACCCCAGAACTACTGTTTGGCCCAGAGGTTGATGGAAAAATAGCAGGCTCAGGGATCCTACCTTTTTATGTCAGTTTGCATGTACATGACAAGATATTACACAATGCAATGTTTGACTCAGGCGCATCTCATAACTTAATGCCAAAATCTGTCATGGAAAGGCTGAATTTAGACATTACTAGGCCATACAAGGACCTGTTCTCATTTGATTCCAGCCAGGTTAAATGTCTAGGCCTGATAAAAGACTTGTGTGTATCCCTGGTCCAATACCCAAACAAAACAATCTTGATGGATGTTGTTGTTGCTGATATCCCACCCAAGTATGGAATGTTACTGTCAAGATCATGGGGGGCTAAACTTCAAGGGTCCCTTCAATTGGACATGTCTTATGCTACCATCACAGTCTTTGGTCAACCCAAGAGATTATATAGAGAGTCTCTAATGAAATACATGGTCAGCACTGCAGAGAAGCCTCAAAACTTCCCCATATATGCTGTCCATTCTGATATTGACTCATATATCCTTTTCAATGACAATACAGATCATACAAACGGTGAAGAAACTCAGATAATCAAAATAGATCAACAGACTAATGAAGGGAATCCTGACATAGAAAATTTGTTTAAAGCAAAAGAAGAGAAAGTGCAAGAGGACAAATCATATGATGATGAAAACCATACATTCAAAGAAGATCAGGACCTCAGTAAACAAACAATAGCCCTAGAAACAAAATTGATCCCATCAAATCAAAAGATTGTTTTTAAACCAAAACTAGGGGAAGAAACTAAACTTCAACTCATAAATCTAGATCACAGAAATATTAATCAGCATCCCCTAGCACAAGAGACCTTATGGTTCCTAGAATTTGATGGATCAGTGAACAAATTAGGGGTAGGAGCTGGAGTTTGGGTACATAATAAACAGAACAGCCATGCAGAAGGCAGAGCTTATAGACTAAACTTCAAATGCACCAACAACATGGCTGAATATGAGGCTCTCCTACTAGGCCTCAAGTTGGCACTATCCCTACAAGCCATAAGAATATCAATCCTAAGGGATTCAGACTTAGTTATCCAACAGGTGAGGGGCAATTTTGTCACTAATGATAAAAGACTCAGGTCTTATAGGGCCGCTACCACTGAGCTACTAGAGTCTTTCACTGAGTTCCAGATTACCAAAATTCCTAGGGCTCAGAACCTTCATGCTCATAGTCTAGCAACGTTCCCAAGTACTTGCAAGCTCCCTTTTGAGCCTCATCACTGTTTTACAGCTGAAGTAAAACATAGGCCTTCTGTCCCAAACAATGTAAAGGACTGGCAGGTGTTTGATAACGACACACAAATAAACAGTTTTCTGACCCTACAAGAAGAGTTTTCATGTCTAAACATAGACACTGAGACAGCAAGTCAATCACAATTATTTTTTCAAAAGAGTACCCACCCAATGTCACCTAGAACAGCAAAACAACTGCTAAACCCAACCATTTTCA
The DNA here is from genome assembly GCA_000404065.3 of Pinus taeda. Lineage (NCBI taxonomy): Eukaryota > Viridiplantae > Streptophyta > Pinopsida > Pinales > Pinaceae > Pinus > Pinus taeda. The sequence continues at coordinate 14,003 of APFE030165953.1, forward strand.
ACATGGACAACATTCAGCAAATTCAAGCAATCAATTGTGAAGAAGTGGCAAGTATTGAGACTGAAATCATAGAGCTGAAAGACAATTTTTTACCCACAGGCCTGACTGCACTAGAGGATATTTTTGACTCAAATGATATTTCCAGAAAACCAAAAATGCAGCCAATAAATGCAGCCATTGAAGAATGCAACATTGGTACCTCTGACAAGCCCAAAATAATTAAATTGTCTGCTTCTTTACCTCCTGACCAAAAGCCTAAATACATTGACCTTTTTAAGGAGTTTCAAGATGTGTTTGCATGGAGTTATGAGGACCTGAAGTCCTATGACACCTCTGTTATCCAACATACTATCCCTCTCAAGCCTAATCAAAAGCCCTTTAAACAAAAACTGAGGAGAATCAATCCAATGCTTCTCCCAACAATGGAACAAGAGGTACGAAAAATGTTCAAAGCAGGCATCATAGCACCAATCAGATTCTCTGAGTGGATCTCCAACTTAGTCCCTACAAGAAAGAAAACGGGGGAGATAAGGCTGTGCGTGGACTTAAGAAATCTAAACCAAGTATCCCTCAAAGACAACTACCCCATACCCAAGATGGATCACATTCTCCAGAGAGTGGTAGGGGCCTCAAGGATTTCCATGCTTGATGGCTTCTCAGGTTTCAACCAGATCTTAGTCCATCCTGATGATCAGGACAAAACTGCATTTACAACCCCATGGGGAACCTTCAAATATGTAAAAATGCCTTTTGGATTGAAAAATGCAGGGGCAACATTTCAAAGAGCAATGGATATCGCTTTTTCTAAAGAAATCCATGACTTCCTTGTCATTTATTTGGATGACCTTACACCTTTCTCAAAATCAGACCAAGAACATATAAAGCGTTTGAGACAGATCTTTCTAAAATGCAGAAAATATGGAATCTCTTTGAATCCCAAAAAATCCCTGTTTGGCTTAGAGGAAGGTAAATTATTGGGCCACATCATTTCTAAAGACGGCATTAGAATAGATCCAGATAGGATACAAGCTATCCTACAAATGCCCCACCCAAGAAATGTCAAAGAACTGCAAGGATTCTTGGGAAAAATCAATTTCTTGAGGAGGTTCATCCCAAACTTAGCAGAACTAAGCAGACTATTAAATAACATGCTGAAGAAAGATTCAAAGGTCAAATGGACTGTTGAAGCCAATCAAGCCTTTGAAGGTATAAAACTGGCCCTTACTCAAACCCCAGTGCTGACTAATCCTCAGTTTGACAGAGAATTTATCATTTTCTCTTTTGCCTCCCAGCATACCATAGCCGCTGTCTTGCTACAAAAAGATGATCAAGGAAATGAAAAACCAATAGCTTTCTTTAGCAGAGCCCTCAGAGATGCATCTTTAAAGTATCAAATCATGGAAAAGCAGGCTTATGATTTGGTTAAATCCATTAAGGACTTTAGGATTTACATCCTTTATTCACATGTTATAGCCTATGTACCAAGTCCTATTGTCAAAGATATACTCACTCAAGAAAACTTGGAAGGTAGAAGAGGAAAATGGATTGAAAATATTCTGGAGTTTGACATAGAAATAAAACCTACAAAACTAATAAAAGGGCAGGGCTTAGCCAAGTTAATGTCTGAAACAAATTTCCAAGCCTTGGACATTAACCAACTGGACAGTGAACGGGAGCTGGCGACTCCAAAGATCAATGTAGCCTTTGAACAATCCCCCTGGTATTCTGATATTTGTTATGTGTTACAAAACCTGTGTGCTCCCCCAGGGCTATCCAGAACTAAGTGTAGGTCTTTAAAAATGAAAGCTTTGAAATTTTGTGTCATGGAAGAAAATATGTTTTGGAAAAATCATGAAGGCATCTTATTAAACTGTTTGATTAAAAACGAGGCTGACAAGATCATGGAAGAATTTCATGCAGGAGATTGTGGTGGGCATCTATATTGGAAGTCCACTGTGGATAAAATACTTAGAGCTGGATACTACTGGCCCTCTATTTTTCCTGATGTCAAAAAATTCACCACTGCATGTCACAAATGTCAAGTGTTTGAAGGAAAGAGACAATTGCTGCCACTCCCTCTAAGACCTATTGTAACAGAGAGACCATTTCAGCAATGGGGCTTGGACTTTATTGGAGAAATCAATCCCTCATCTTCAGGCCAACATAGATGGATTCTGACAGCAACAGACTACTTCAGAAAGTGGATTGAAGCAATTCCGTGCAGACAAGCAAATGATTCTACTGTCATCCAATTTCTTGAGACCAATATCCTTGCTAGATTTGGGTGCCCTGATAAAATAATAACAGACAATGCTGCTGCTTTCAGATCCAAAAAGATGGTCAGCTTTTGTCACAAATTCCACATTACATTGGGCCATTCTACTGCATATTATCCCCAAGGAAATGGCCTTGCAGAATCATCAAACAAAAGCCTGGTAAATATGATAAAGAAAGTGTTGGAAGAGAACAAAAAGAATTGGCACAAGAAACTGGTCAATGCCTTATGGGCAGATAGATTAACAACTAAAAGATCAATTGGGGTCAGCCCATATGAGTTAGTCTATGGACTAGAAGCCAAGTTTCCTTCATCACTAGGGATCCTTGTCATGAGACTACTGCAGGAAAGTCAAGCTGAACCAAACGATATGCAGAGAAGAATAAATCAAATCATATGTTTGCAGCAAACCGAGATCAAGTTTTCAACAGAGTTCAAGTGCTACAAGAAAAGTTGAAGAAGGCCTTTGACAGAAGAACCAAAGCAGAAGATTTTAACATGGGTGACAAAGTTCTCAAGTGGGATTCAAGGAGGGAGAACAAAGGAAAGCATGGAAAGTTTGATTCCCTTTGGAGAGGACCATTCCTCATCCAAGCAGTGCAGGGAAATAACACCTACTTTTTTGAAAATATTGATAAAACTGACTTGGATGAAGGTCCTGTCAATGGCAGGATGCTGAAGCACTACTTTGATTACCTTCCATAAGCGCAACATGCTTGCTTTTGTACATAATTTGCTTTATATATTAATTTGTTGTATATATTATTATCCCTAAATAGGTGAATAAATGCATTTCAAGAAACATTGCAGATACAAGAAAAGACTTTAGGTAGCAGGTATTATAAACACGTCAGTCTGCATTTTGAGACATCAGGGGTGAAAGGCTCCAAGTTTTTGAAATCAGCAGCTGAAGGGGCCAAGGCATACTGACCTGCTGTTCTTGGTCTTTCAAGGAGAAAAACCATCCCCATGTGGATCCACTGTTGGTTACCTATACCAATAGGTTTCATATTTCATGATTGGCAAATTCAAAGTGCCAAATATGATCCATTTTGCTGCTACAAAGGTTTCATATTTGCAAGAAAGGACAAGGTGTGTATATGCCTTCATACTCATCAAAGTTCTGATGGATGACCCAACAGTCTAATCTGGATCATGCCATGTTTTCAATTTATGTTGTAGAATAGAGAAAGAAATCTGTCCAAACTGTTTAATCTTGGCAGATCAGTAGTTAGGCAGAGAAACTAAGGTTCCCAACTGCTTAATCTGGGGCCTTGGAAGAAATAAGGGTAGTGCTAGATAGGAAATGAAAACAAAAAGCCAATGAAAAGAAAAGGCACATAAAGGGTTTGCAAGCCTAAGTACACCCTACAAGAAGAAATAAAAAATGTTAGGCAAAATAGTTGGGTAGGTAGATGGGGTTGCAGAAGTGGTGTTTTTTCCAAAGATCAACTTTGCTAACCATGTACAGGCAAAGCAACACAGTGGATCATGACTAACTTCTCTTTTTCTAGTTTTATATCACTCATTACTAACACCCCTTCACAAGCTGTGTACATAAGAGAGACTCAAGGCTTAGTGATGGTTCTTATGGCCTTTACAAGCCACATTTCTTGTGCAAAAATCTTTTCATTTTGATCTACTCTTTACACTGAGTTGTTTTCAAGTGAACTTAGTTGTATTGGTCTTCTTTTACATTTTCCCCTTCATTCATATTAACCTCTAATCCTATTATGTAACTCCCCTATCTTACCCTTTCCCTACTAGTATTAACACCATGGTGTATAAACCCCAAAGTTTGTATAAATATCCCTCCCCTTAGCATTATAGCCATATGGTCTTTTAAAAAAGGGATGAAAATGACACCTGGTCACTTTGATGAACCTCCTTGTCATCTCTCTTCCCATTCCAAGTCATTTCACTCATTAAGCCTTCATTTGCAAAGAAAGACCCTACAAAACCCCTCCTACCCATAACCCCTTTTGAAATTGTGAGAAAACCCGAAAAAACCCATAAAACCCACTATTCCAAAGTTCTCCGCCCGAAATATTTAAATGAATATTTTAATCGAGTGGCGGGCCCCTTCCCAACCTGCACGACCCGTCGGAAGACCCGCCAGCCGTCCGATCTCCGCCGCCCAGATCTTACGGTGGGCGGTCAATCTCACTCCCCGACCTGCCGACCTTTAGCGTCCGGGGAAAGTGGTTTTGGGCCTCGTACAGGGACGCGTGGCGGGCGCTGGGGTTGTTCGGAGCCCCCCTCCCCGATACCGCCTTAGCCCCAAAGGTGGTGCGGGGAACCCGCTTACCGCCATCCCGGTTACCACCCTCCCTCCTACGTCACGCTCACGTAATCCTGACGTCACCTCACCTTTGCCCGCCCCCGCATCCCGTGGCCCTCCATGCAGCCCTGCCACCGCATCCACCCGCCACCGTGTCCTGCCACCCTGGCTCACACCTCAGTGCCACGTCACTTCCGTACCTGGGCCCCACCATGACGTCATGCTGACGTCATCGGTAGAAAAGCGCCAAATGCACACTTTTTCCAAAATTCAACGTTATAAACGACCAAATGAGCCGTTTAAAGTCATTTTCATGCGTAAAAGAAGGAGTCGTTGTCAACCAGCTGCCGCGAAATTTGTCCTCCAGCCAACAAATTCAAGATTTCAACCGTTGCAAGTCCACAAGTCGACGGCATTAAGCCTTCATAGCCCGGCTCGCAAGCGTCCAAGCTAGTTTTTCCAGGTATTTAGCCAGTTTCCTACTTCACCCATGCATTTCAATTCTCTGTAAAAATTCACCATTAAAGACTGCTAAACTCTTGAATTCAGCTCTGCCTGCTACCTAAAGCAAGCCCAAGTAACCTGCACCGCCCCTAAACCCCAATTCGACAGTGGAGTGCTCGTTCCATGGGCTAAAAACCCCAAGATTGCCCTCGAGGTGCTCGGCATTGTTCCCTTTTGCCAAGTACAGGCCACCTGCATTCTTACCAGAAGAACCTCACTATCTCTGCACCTGGTCATTAGCAACTCACATCCCTGTGAATTTCGCGGCAAACTACAAAAGCCAGCTTGCATTTTCCACTAAAGGAAGGACACCAGACTGTGTTAACAGTTGACCTGCAGTTAAAAGTCTTTAAGGACTTGTCAAACCATTACCTCTACCTGTACAGATTAGCTTCTATCATGGCATCTCCTGCAACCTCATCCATCAGTGTGGCCTCACAA
>APFE030165954.1:0-34173 GCA_000404065.3 Pinus taeda
TTTTGCAGCAGCATGAATGGTGTCTAATGCCATTAGAGAGTGGTTCTTTGCTTTCAGTTATTTTAATTCATTTCCTTCAAAGTATTCCTTTCTCAGCAATTAGTTAGGAATCACTAATCACACACCCTCACTCATTTAGAATTCACTACACACACACCATCATTCATTTGTTTATAAATACATCACTTCATCTTAGGAAGATAAAATAATCACAAATAACACCCCCAAACGACAAAAAAGCTTTAAGAGGTTGCTTAAGTACATATAGTACACCTTCACTTCATCAGCTTACGAGCCCCGGGTTGACAATTAATGATATCAATTTAGGAATACTAAATTGACCAAACAGCTTTCCACTATTTTCTTTAGTCGATAATTGTAGCACTTGTAAGCCTTGCTTCGTGTAGAGTATCCAAGAAATATCCCTTCATCAACCCGAGAATCAAACATTCCGGGTGAGAGATCATTTATTTTTATGAAGCACTTTCTTCCAAAGATCTTGAAGTACTTCACCGAAGCAGGTCTTCCTTTCCATAGCTCATAAGGAGTTTTTTCACAATTTGGTCTTAATTGAGTTTGATTCAATGTATAGACAGTTGTCCCTATTGATTCTCTCTAGAATCTAGGTTGTAAGTTTGTTGCTAATAGCATTGTTCTTGCCATTTCTTGGACTGTTTGATTTCTTATTTCAACTACCCCATTATGCTGAGGTGTTATGGAAGCAGAGAATTCCCTTTTAATTCCTTGAATATTACAGAACTCACTAAATTCGTTTGATGTGAATTCTCCCCCTCAGTCTATTCTGAGGCACTTAATTTTTGAATATTTTTCATTTTCTATAAGGGCTTTTAGATTCTTAAAGCACTCAAAAGTTTCAGAGTTAAACTCTATAAAATATATCCGCATTATTATAGTATAATCATCAACAAATAACACAAAGTACCTTTCTCCTTGGAGTCCCTGATTTCTAGTTGGCCCACACACATCAGCATGGATGATCTCCAAGGGCTTCGATGTAGCGAGCTCCTTTGTCTTGTGGCTAGTTTTGGTCTACTTTCCATGTTGACATGGACCACATACTCCTTGATTTGGTCTGAACAGCCTTGGGATGTCTCGTACAACTTTGATCTTGCTGATATTGATTAGATTTTCGAAGCTTGTATGTCCAAGTCACTTGTGCCACAGCCAACTCTCATTTGTTTGTCTCAAGTAGCATTTATTTTCTTGAATCTTGTTCAGAATGTAAATGTTGTCTAATGTTCTCACCCCTTTTGCCACAAGTTCCCCTGAGGTAGAGTTCCTTATTTCACAGTCTTTGATGCTGAAAACAACCTTATCTCCTTGATCACAGATTTGGCTTACACTCAGGAGGTTGTGTTTGAGTCCGTCAACTAGCAGAGCATCTTGAGCTTTTCCTTTTCCATTGATCAGAGTAACTGTTCCTTTTCCTGCAATTCTGCCATATCCGCTTCCAAAGGACGCATTCCCTTCCTTTTTTCTCAGTGGGACAAACTTCCTTCTGTCTCCTGTCATGTGTCGGAGCACCCACTATCCACAAACCAATAGTTTCCATTATTTTGAGCATATAGAGCCAGGCCGCATTTATCCATCCTGGAGTTCTTGCTACTTGTCTTTCTTCCTTTGAGTGGGTAGTCTTGTCATAGTGTCCATTATTGTAGCAGAAAGAGCAAATCAGATCAAATTTAGTCAAGAGATCAAATGAATTGAAGGCTTTGATTTGTCCCTGCCTTTTGGGAGATTATGAGTTGATTATTTGGTCCTTTAGCTTTGTCTTTTCACTTCTGCGAGCCATACAATGTCTGGCTTGATGACCAAATTTTTTACAATGAAAGCAATGTCCAAGAAAGATGGTTTTGTACCTGTTGAAGCAACCATGGTTTGAGTCGATTTCCTTCCTGGGAACTACTCCTTCCTCGTTCTTTGGATTTGCGATGGGCCCTTGGTGGAGTACAGGTTTGTATTTGCTATAGTGTCCATGATTCGACTCCACATTCTTCTTTGGAGTAATTCTCTCTTCATTCTTGGGATCTGGGATGCACTTTTGATAACATACTTTTTCATCTTTTGGATTGCAAGAAAGTGCATCGGCATAGCTTTTCACACTATTCTTAGTGCTTGAGGATTCTCCTTTGAAACCTATTCCAAACTTGTCATGTTGAGGTTTTTGATTTTTCAGAATAGCCTCAAGTATTTGAGAGCTTTTACATCCCTTTTTAATTTGCTCCAACTCCTTTCTCAGAGACACTATTTCAGCCTCACGTTCTTCACAAGTCTCTTCTTTTTCTTTAATCTTTTCTTCCAAGAGATCTTCTCTCCTTACTTCCTCGTTTTCCACTTTGAGAGAAATGATTTTGTTATGTAGTATCTCATTTTCTTCAATGGCGCTTATCAACAGTTCATCTACATTTCCTTCCAGCCCTGAGTCATCATCCTCTGCGAGTGCCATGAATAATGTTTCTTGGCTTTCATCATGATCACTTTCCTTATTTGATTTCTTTTTGATGACCATAAACTCATCCTCATGAGACTCATCTTGCTTGGAGAAGAAGTTTTTCTTATTGAACCCTTTCTTTTTGTGTGCCATTCTTTTAGAATTTCCTTCATCGTCACTATCATGTTTATGAGGACATCTTGCTGCATAATGACCTATTTTACCACATTTAAAACAGATAAGAGGATACTTGCCTTTAAGCTTAGATCCTCTCTTCAGCTTTTGTAAAAATTAAGCCAATTCGAATTCCACATCTAACTCATCACTACAGTCATTCCCTTCTTTCCCCTTCTTTGACTTTGAGGCCTTGAATGCTGCATCTTTGGAGCTTGGGCCACCTTTCCTCATTTCATAGACAGTGAGAATTCCATGGAGTTCATCCATTTTGAGGGTATCTAGATCCTTTGCTTCTTCTATGGTGCTTATTTTGGAGTCAAATCTATCTGGAAGAGACCTTAATACCTTTCTAACAATGGTACGTTCTTCAATTTTTTCGTCCAATCCTTTTAGGGAGTTTACCACTTCAGCTACTCGAAGGAGGTATGCTGCAATATCTTCTTCATCTTCCATCCTCAAACTTTCAAATTGTCTTCTGTGAGTTTGAAGCTTTGCCTTTTTGACTTTTGAGTGTCCATCGTACAAGCCAACTAGCTTCTCCCACATTTCTTTGGCAGAGGTACAGTGCATGACTTTTGTAAACTCAGAACCAGTGATTCCACTAGTGATGGAGTTCAAGACCTTTGCATTTGCGATGTAGGCTTTCCTCTCGTCTAGGTCTGTTGGAAGATTGGAAGTTGTTTGGTATTCATTTTGAACAAAATGCCAGACTTCAAGTCCAAGGGACATTAAGTAGTAGGCCATTCTTTTCTTCCAGAAACCAAAGTTAGTGCCATTGAACAAAGGAGGTCTTCTTGATGCTTTGTGATTTCTCATCATGGCTGCAGATCCTTCTTCAAGTTGTTAAGCTAGTATGAAGAAGTCAACTTTGATACCAATTGTTGGAAATACTAAGAGGGGGGGTGAATCAGTATTTCATTTTTTTTTTAATTGTTCTAGTGATTGCCAAAAGCATATATAGATATGTATATGTATACACAGAACACAGAAATCAACAGCTGGAACTAATGCTTTTATTAAAACTCAAGACAGTGCAATGAAATAAATACAATATAAGTATATATCTGATTGTGAATAGTTGCCAAGCTCCAACTTGGACTTCAATGAGGCTCCAACCTCCAGAGCACCAACTTTTTTTTGCCGTGGTTCTACACTTAGGAGCACCTACCCCCAATGACTTCAGTCCTATTCAGTTCTTAGGCTCCAACCCAACCTTGGTATAAACTGGGATACTGCTACACTCTATTCAGTTGAGACTCTCTCACTCCTACTCTCCTGCCTCTGCTGCTTCTGGTGCCTCTACAGCATCCGCTTCTTTTGTTGCCTCTTCTGCCTCTACTGCTTCTGCTACCTCACACTCTGGTTCTTCACCACAACAACAGCACCAATAGTTCTTTGTTTTTATTGTTTTATACATTCCCATGCCTCTGTCCATTCGTTTCCACTTACACCGCCTCTTAGGCTTCCTTCTCGGTCGTTGCGGCTTCCTTTGCACTGTGCAAGTTCACTGACTTTCTGGGGATACGTAGATTCATTAAACTGGTCCAAACAATCCACGGAGAACACATCCTCCCGGTTTATCGTAACAGTGCTCCTTTTGGCAATGATTGTGGCATACACAGAGTTCTTTCAATTAAATGGAGATGTTTTGTCCTGATCGCAATCATAATTGCCATGATTCACCCATTTTCACTGATGTTCAGCCTTCTGAACTGTCGGAACAACCATCGTAAGCCTTTCGGCTTAAAACACCTTGCACAAGCCAGACATTCCATTACACAGAGAATATGAGAAAAACAGTCTAACAAACTAAAAGGCGGACTTCAGGAAATATTAAAATCGCACTTATTCCTGTATCGGGTCTGCGCTTAAATTGCAATTAGCAATTTGTGACTCCCGGGGGTCCTTTATATATCAGACCCATGACTCTGCTGATGGCTAACGACCGATCCTCCACTACTCCAATGGACTAGATGCGATATGGTATTAAACCATAGTTAATATGCTTGTTGGGTCCACAACCTATCGCAATCGGTGCTTCCAATGTGGCAAGGCTTTACGGCTTATGATATGCGATAGACGCGATCATAGATTAATTCATATTTGTAATGTGCGGCGAGTCCGCATGGATATGCATCACAGTCAGGAGTTGCCCCTGGCAGAGGTTCGATGCAATATCCCTATCGGCGATTGCAATGGACCGCTTGACATATTGTAATTCCCACTTCCAAAGTGTCGATGCAATACTCCCTATTGGCGATTGAAATCGCACAGGGTCAGGGCTCGACGTTAACGTAGACCCCTCATAGCGATGTGATGTGCCGGATCTGATACAACTCAACACTCCCATGTATAGAGTTTCAAGTCCACAATCCGCCTCTGATAGTGTATTTTCCCTAGAGCCAAGTCTTCCACCTCCGATAGTGATAAGCCTATGTATATGGGCTTTCTGTCTGCCGATAGTGTTAAAGCATGCATACATGGGTTTTACGGCCCGATAGTATATATATATATAAGGTTCTGTGCCTCTGATAGTATAATAACACATATGTATGATATATGCTCCTCCGCTTGTATCTTCATGCATATAATTCTTTTGTGGCCCAATGGCTCCTGATAATACAAATGCACCCATTGCTCCTCTGATGGTTCTGTCTGCTTCCTTATAGCTCTGCTTGTTCCTTTGTTGTTGTGATGGCTGTCTGCATCCTCTGTTATGCTCCTCTTGGCTCTTTTTGCTCCTCGAATATTGCCATATTGACATCAATGACAATCTGTGTCCAACAAACTAAATGTCATAGGTAGACTGTCAGAGACTTACAATCACTTACTCACAAAGCAAGCACCTCTCAAAAAACACCTCAGCCCATATCTCCTCATAACCGAAAATTCATCATTTGAGCCCTGCTTTCTTTGTAATTAAATGTTAGCAAGTGCTTAAGAGTGTGCCTATAAGCAGTAGACATTTAACTTATATGTATGGATGTGGATTTTTTTTATATAATTTTATTTGAAATTGGAAGAAATTTGTTAGAATTGTAAATTTGAGCTATGTAATTTATATAATTTAAGTGTTTTAATAATTTTTTAAGATATTAAGTCATTAATGCATTAAATACTTTTAAATTTATTAATGTATTAAAAAATAATTTAAATAAAAAAAAAATACAATTTGTACAAAATTGTATTATCATAACAAATTACTAAGAATAATAAGATTTCGTGCTAAAATCAATTTTTTTTCCTTATCTTAATTATTAGCATAATCATATTAACAAATGTGGTCTATATAAGTTAATAGGTATATGTGATTGATATAGTGTGTGATTAAAAAGTAATACAAATTAAAAGTAAATAGAAGATACATACCATAATGATGCATAAACTTGGAAAATATACTACTTAATTTAAAATATAAATTTATGTGAATGACTTAATGTGCGAACATTTTTTCTAGTTTATTTATTAAGCCGAGAGACTCATTCTACAACACGGTATGATGTGTAACATTGTCCGTCTGTCATCAAAGTTGAAATTTTGGTCATATCCCTCAAAATAAAAAATAAAAGAATCTAAAAATTAAAAAATAAATAAATAACTATACAAAACATTTAAATAATATCGGCTCATAAAAAAAATTGAAAAACTATACAAAACATTAATATAATAACAGTTCTACAGCCTAGTATGATGAGTAAGTTTGTCACTGTGTCATCAATTTTTCTTTTTTAATCTAAAAGAAAAAATAACTATACAAAACATTTATATAATGTAGCCTCATAAAGAAATTACACTCCAAGAAATTGGATCCCTCTTGGCTCATGTTAGATTTGTATTTAGGATTGATCTATGTTGGTAGATATTTAAGTGGAAAATTATTATTGTGCTGAGAGGCTTATTCTACTACCCAGTATGAGGGGATGTGTAAGTTTGTTTGTCCATCCCTTTCCCTTTAAAATAAAAATAAAGATTATTGAGCCTAGAGGCTCATTCTACAACCCAATATGAAGGGATGTGTAAATTTGTCCCTCCGTCCATGCCCCTTCAAAATAAAAATAAAAATAATGCATAAAAATAATGTCACCGAATAAATGTACTATAAAATAATTAGAAGTAAAAAAAATGTGTAAGTAAAATATTTAAATCTTATACTTTTCAAAAATATCTCAACAATATATTTAAATAAAGTATGTGAAAAATATTTCAACAATAAATTTAAATAAACTATTTGAAAATCTATGTTAACTAATTTATGCCAATATCAACTTCATATATATCTTTAAAAAAAAAATAAATGTAAAATATTTCAATGTTGTATATAATAAAATATTCCATATAAATTATCAATAAAATATTTTAATACGAATAAATATTAACATATATTTAAAAATAACCGAAACAAATTTACTCAAACAACTCTAACAAACCCATCAAATTTAAACCATCCCATTTGAAATTTCCTACCCTATAATGAAATTCCTTAATAATCCTCTGAGCTCTGATTGGAAGCCTTTACCAATGCATAAATCTTTTGAACAAAATCAGTGGGATATTCCTTACCAGAGGATATAACTCTGTACAAGTCAGTGGGATATTACTTCATTAAGGTAGTAGGTTTAAGGTCAAATCCACAAGTATGATTCTGTGATTGCTGTTACATAGTGGTGTCAGTATGTCTTAATGGGCTTTAATGTTTGAACGTGGCGGAATTAATTGCAAGGCATGTCAAGCTCATAGGTTTAATGGTGATAGCGAGATGACTTCTGTGGCTATTATGGATCTGCAACCATTTTTCGACTTCACTTTCAGTAGGTCGAGGGAGCATGCTGATCTCGCTGGATGGATTGGTTCCCAGGTTCACGTTTCTCAACTTTGTCTTCAAGTCCTTCAATCCGCCGTGCATTCACTGCCATACCTTATTCATTTCATGTAGTGGGTTTAATGGGTGGTACACTATATGGTCAAGCTTGTGCATCCTGCAAAATGGTAGATTTAAAATTGTGGATTTAATGGGGGCAGTACAATGTTTGGTCAGTTTGTGCATGCTGCAAAATGGCTGGACTAAGGGTTAATTATGGAATAGAATGTTATAGAAAATGGCTGGATTAAGGATTAATTATGGAATAGAAGGTTAAAGATTGTAATTTCTAGTTAACATAAAGTGTATTTGTTTTATAATTAAATTTATTTTTTTTACTTTTAATATTTTCTAAGAATTATATCAGCATTCTCATGGCATATTATTATTTTAAAAATAGATATTTCTACTTTTCTGAAGTAAAAGACTCTAAGCAAAGAGTTTTCGTCAATCCCCTAGTTTTTCAAGGCGATGTTTTGGGTGGGTTAGACAGTGGTAATGAACTGATAATTGGGCAGAGAATTTAGTTTGGGAATACATTCTCTTCTTTTCATGGAAAATTTTAGGACCTAACATTGGCATGTGGGTTAATTTTCCATATTTTTTCCAAAAAAAGATTCGCCAATTTTCATTTTTTCCAAAAATGATTTGCCCACATTTTATAGTATAAAAATATTTTACCTTAAAAATCATCAAATCTGTATCTAGACTAATATAAAATCATTATAAATCTAAACAATTTTACTAAAATATTGCCAAACATTTTACAATTTGCATATTAGGGACTAGTAAGATTCACCAAGGTTTCTATGCTTTAAGATGAACTTCCATCCTTAAACTTTTCCTTTTCTTTTCAAGAGGATGGGGTTTCTTGACACTCCCTTTCTCATACCCAAAATGCTTTGACTCTTGGTTCTAAGAAACCTATGGTTTCTTTGGGTAGTGATATTGAAATTAGTCGGGTTACAAGTTTCTTTACATGCGAGTTGATGGGGAAATTCCATTAAATTTCCATCTCGAAGGATCAAATTTTGAATGGTTTCCATCCACTAGAAGCCTTTGCTAGGATATTGTCCTACCTTCAACCTTCTGATGAACAATTGGATTCACTTTCACTTTTTGCATGAAGGCTACTTGCACACTATTATGCACCATGCCTAGGTCATTGATCAAGGGTTTTTATGGTTGTAGCGATGGCCGATAGGGTTTAACCTCCTCAGTACAAAACCCAAGTCTCACTACTTGTGGGTAAAGATGGTAGGGTTTCCACTGGAGTTGTGGATGAGGAAAATAGTCATAAAGGTGGAAAACAACATCGAGAAGTTTATATTCTTTGAGGATATGTCATTGGTCACCTTTGATAAGTGACTATTGTGGGTGCTAGTGGAGACGGACCTTGAATAAGGTTTTCCATCTGAAATGGAAATAATTCTAGGTGATGTATCTTTTATCCAGCGTCTGGACTATTGGAAGGTCCTATTCCAATGTTCGATCTATCATCAAACGGGCCACCTCAAGGTGACATGCAGTGTTATGAGTTTGAAGGGTTCTCTAAACCCTAGTGTAGAGTCTAAAGATTGTCCTACCATGACATCCTTTTTGCCTAAAGATCCTCTCTTTTCCTATATATTTACCACCTAAATAACGCCATATCCACCAATTTTTGATGAAGGTATGCAATAATATGTCTTCTTGTTCATATTTAACTTTATACCCTATTGTTATGTTAAAGTTGCAATTGGTTACCAAATTAGTCTGTTTTCGCAACTAATCCAGGTTTCTATAGTTATCTCCATTGTTTGCAAGGTTCTAGAGTTCTAGTTCAGTAGCAAAGGGTGCATATGGATAGAGGATGGCTCCTTTGTGGATCCCTTCCTATCCCCTCAAAAATGTTCATGAAGATAAGCACGGGAGATCATGGTCAAACTCCAAGTCAAGTGCTAGATTAACGCAGAAAAGAACCCGAGATCGATTGAAACCTTATCATTTTTCTTTCGGAATAGCAAAACGAAGGTTTAGAGATATAAGTTTAGATAGGATAGAGATATTAGGCTTGAATTACTTATACATATATGCCAAGGAACCTGCTGTAAAACTTGTGGCCGCACTGTGATTTGAGTGCGCGCCGAATGATATAATTTTGAGCAGTTTGTGAATTTCGTGTGGATAGAATTGGTTTTTATGTGCAAGCGTTGTGTTGATTGGATTCTATGAACTGCTATGTGGAGGGCCCCTACAAACACTGACAAGTTTTAACCAAATGTAATATAATTTCCTTTCATTCTTCAATTGCTCTGTTTGGTGTGAAAATGCAGCATAATGATTTCACCAACAAGTTGTTATTTGCATAAGAGCTTTCATTTGCTTTATACCTAGTTTAGTCTGTTATTTAATTTGCTTTATACTTGGTACAACATGGTCATTTCATTTGCTTATTATCTAGCATAATTGAAGTGTGTTTAATTCATAATATAGATGTTGCTTGGGTTATTTTGTTTGAACAAAAATTGAATAAGTAAAAGAGTTAGAGTTCTCTCCTAAACAATTGAATTCATAAAGTATTTCTTCATAGCTGATAGAATAAGTTTCTCTTTTCACTTAGAGAATTAGAAGTTGCAGCATAAAGAGTCGGGATCAAAAATCCCAAAACAATCTAATACAAGTAGGACCACTCTCACCCCATCTGCAAACTAATTAAATAGAGATTAACTCCTAGGAAACTTAACCAACATCCTTAAGAATTACGACACTAATATAATTAACAAACACTACCTCCATATTAATTTTAGATCTTAACAAATACATAACGACCTAATAAACAACTTCTATGCACATATTGTGTACCTGTACTTCATCAGTCTAAGCACCCTAGTTGACAATTTATGATTGACAATTCAAAGACATTGAATTGACCAAACATCTTGGCACTGTTTCCGGGGAAGTACAATTAAAAGTTAAAAACAAACCATCATTAATTTAAAACATGACATGCGTAGGGATAGAGACTCTAGGGGTAGATTTGTAGGATGAGGAATAATTTTAATTCCCACAAATCCACTCACTTCACTACGATTTCGAGATTCCACACCACCTACTCAAACCTGAATTCCATTTAGAGGTCAACAAAGACTTCCTGAAGTCTCAAGATTAGAAATTCAATCCAGAACTTCACATACTTCTTCTACTGAAGTTGTAATTGAAGAAAATCCTACATCACCAACAACAAGAGTAATTTTTCTATCCCCCACTGGTGAGAAAATTTTGGGAGAAAAATTAGAAGTTCCTAGTGAACAAGAGGAATTGGAAACTTATTCTGAGCAACCATTGATAGAGGAACTAGAAATATTAGAAAAACACTATATTAGCTTTGAAGAATCTATCATGGTTGAAGAAGGGGAAGGAGAAGTACACAATGTCCATGGTGAAGAAGTTAGGATTGGAGGAAGAGGAAGAGGAGAGGAAGAGGTAAAGGTAGAGGAGGGGTAGAGGCAGAGGAAATCAAGATCCTTCGGGATTCCCTATTCTTGATGAAGATACAACCCTCACAATGAAAAATATATCACCCTCGATTCTTCCTAATTTCCACGAGAAAAGAAACGAACATCCAGAGACATTTCTCTTCGAATTGAAGTATTATGTAAATCATATGACTATTTGCATGATGCTCAAAAGTTAAAATTGTTCCCTGCCACATTAAAAGACTCAGCATTAAAATGGTTCATGAGTATAAGAGTGCATTCTATAACAACATGGGGACAAATGAAAGAGGCTTTCTTAGGCAAATATAGAGATTATTGTATGCCTAGTAACCTTAAAGATGAAGTCTTCAAAATGACACAAAAATAAGATGAAAATCTTGAAGACTTGGTAGAAAGGTTTGTTTATAATGTTAAAAGAGTTAAAATGGATAATTTGGATGAAGAAACCTTAAAATCTCTTTTACTCAGAGTTGTTAAAGATGAATGGATTGATCTCCTTAACTAACTAGGAAAGGAGATATTTCCCAACTACCATTCGCAGATATTTGTGATTTATGTGTACATATCTCAAGGGGTAAAGCACGAGTTGGAAAGAGTCCTAGAGACCCTCTCTTGTCAATAATTAACAAGTCTACAGCTGGGACAGTTAACAGATAGAAATAGGAAATTTGCTTGACACCTTCAAAACAAATATTTTAGGGAGCCTAAGTGAATAGATAAACACCCTTAAAATAAAAAACAAGCAAAATTTCGAAAATGCTGCATTATCTATCTTCTGTCTCAAATGTCAGAAGAAACATGCTCTAAGAGAGTGTCCCTTAGACTCAAAATCCATAGAAACCTGTGTCATATGTGCAGATAATCATGATACGAAGGAATTTCCATCCTTACTAGGTCTTAAAGTTGTATTCAATGATGAAGGAATCTCAGAACCAGTAGACCCTCTCTACTTTATAGCCAAAAGACCATGGCAAAACCTCCAACCAAATCAATCACAAGGATTTAGATCACAACAATTTGCCCAGTCTTCACAAAGTAATTGGAATTCAGCCTGGTAGCCTTGGGCTCTGCCACAGTCACAACCTTGGAATCAAGGATGGAAAAATCCTTATGGATCCTATGCTCAATATCAACAATACTCGCCATCTTACCTTCCACCACAATTCTTACCCCCATCTAATCAAATTCATCAAGCTAATCAATTGCCACAAGTTCTAGTTCAGAATCAAAACCCACAACTTTCCCTACCATTTCCACAAAAATAAAATCAACTACCCGCTCAACCATTTCCAAATCCTAATAATAAAATACCACAACAAACAGTGTAAAACATGGAGGGTCAGAATCCTCAAACTTATGTAATAACTCCACTAGACCTAAACAATGTCCAATTAAGGTCTGGAAGAGTATTACCAAGAAAACCTCATGTTGTCATTCAAGAAATAAGATCTGATCTTCAAAAACACAAAAATCAATTAGAAGAAAGGGAGACTTCTCTCCCTAAAAAAGAAAATAAAAAAATAGAAGAAATTCCAATAGATACTCCTATCATAAAACAACCCTTGATATCAATTAAACCACCTTTCCCAAAAAGGTTGAAAATCGATAAAGGAGTAGATAAACAAATTGTCTTGCGTGATTACAATATGATGGATGAATTGAGAAATGTTTGTATTAAGATTCCTTTATTACAAGACATAAAAGAAATACCATTTTTTGCAAAAACAATTAAGGAATTAAGTACATGACGATCAGGAAGAAGAAGAAAAGATATAAAAAGAATTCAGTTAGTTGGAAAAATTGTAGACATTATGATGGGAAAGACATCAATTCAAAAATATTTAGACCCAAGAAGCCCCATTGTAAAAATTCACATCAATGCAACTAAAATACCAAACACACTGATTGATCTAGAAGCAGCCATAAACATAATGAGAAAACAAGTTATGGACACACTTAGGCTTCCTAACCTTCAATACACACCAACCTTATTGCAATTAGCAGATAGATCTATTATTAAACCAGATGGTGTGTTAGAATATGTTTGTGTATCCTTAGATTCTTGGGAATATCTTGTTGATTTCATGGTCTTAACACCCAAGAATAATCTAAGAGGACATCCATTAATTCTAGGAAGACCTTGGTTGGCTACAGCTGATGATTTTATCGGTTGTAGATGAAGCGATATGTTTATCTCAGATGAAAATTATACAAAGAAATTTATATTATAGCCCCCTTAAAGAACAACAATAGATACATAAACTGAAGAATGGATAGAAGATGAAGAAGATATACAACCTATTTTTGTCACTGAACAAGTGAAAGAAGAAGACCAAATTTTAAATTTACTAGAAAATAATGAATGTTCCTCACATTATGAGTGTAGTCGAAATGAATATCTCTCATCTAAACAAGTATCATTGTTGTCCATGGAAAAATTTGGGAATTCCTCGATAGAAATCTTTCCAGGAAAAACCTTGAATGTCAATGAAAACTTGGAAGAAATGCAAAAGAAACAATTAATAGAAATTTTATAGAAACATTCTTCTGCTTTTACATGGGAATACACTGACATGAGAGGGATTGATCCTAAAATTTGCATACATCATATCTACATTGAACAAAATGCAAGACCAGTTAGACAACCTCAACGAAGAATGAACCCAAATCTAAAAGAAATTGTTAAGGAAGAATTGTAGAAATTATGAAATGTAAATTTCATCTATCCAATATCTGACAATCAGTGGGTTTCACCCCTAGTAATTGTCCCTAAGAAGAATGGGAAATGGAGAGTATGCATCGATTACAGGGAATTAAACAAAGCAACATTAAAAGACCACTTTCCACTACCTTTCATAGACCAGGTCTTGGATACATTAGGAGGAAAAAAATATTTTCCCTTCTTGGACAGATTCAGTGGATACAACCAGATTCAGGTAGCCCCTGAATATCAAGATAAAACCACTTTCACTTGTCCATGGGGAACTTATTCTTACCGGGTACTTCCCTTTGGGTTATGTAATACTCCAGTAACATTCCAAAGAGCAGTCCTTGGAATTTTCTTTGACCTTATTCATGATTGTGTGGAAGTATACATGGATGACTTCACAGTCTATGGGGATTCTTTCAATGAAGCACTAGGAAATTTAGAAAAAGCATTAATAAGATGTCAAGAAACAAATCTCTCATTAAGTCATGAAAAATATTTCATGATGTTTAACAAGGGAATTGTTTTAGGTCACCATATTTCCGGAGATGGAATTAAGGTAGACTCATCTAAGGTGGAAGTCATTTCTAAGTTATGAGTGCCAAGTAGTCAAAAGGATGTTAGAAGTTTTCTCAGTTTTACTGGATACTATAAAATATTTATAGAAAACTTCACAAAAATTGCATCCCCACTCTTTAAATTACTCACCAAAGATTGTGAATTTAGTTGGGATTCTGAACGTCAAGTTGCCTTCGAAACTTTGAAAAAGAGAATTTCTAAAGCACCCATCTTAAAAGGACCTAACTGGAAATTGTCTTTTCATATCTCAACAGATGCTTCAGATTCAACCTTAGGAGCTATTTTAGGACAAAAATATCTCACTTATTATGCCATTTATTATACTAGTAAAAATTTAACTCTTGCGAGGTTAAATTATACTGTAATCGAAAAAGAGTTCTTAGTTGTAATTCATGCCATTAATAAATTCAGACATTATATAATTGGCTATGAAAATTTTGTCCACACAGACCATTCTTCCATTAGATACCTAATGAATAAACCAATCACTAATGGAAGAGTAACTAGATGGTTCCTACTTTTACAAGAATTCAATATAACCATTCTAGATAGACCAGGAAAACAGAACACAATTGCCGACTTTCTATCTAGAATACAAAACGAAAATAATGATCAACCAGTAGAAGACAAATTTCCTGATGAATATCTTTTTGCATTATCTACTAAATCACCTTGGTACGTAGATATTGCTAACTATTTGGCCACAGGAAAAATGCCATTTCATTTATCCCCTAGAGAAAGGAGAAGAATAGTCCACAATAGCACATCTTATTAATGGATAAATGAAGAATTATATAAGACATGACCAAATCTCATCAGCAGAAGATGGGTTTGGGAGGAAAAAATACTGGAGATACTAAAATCTTGTCACGATGAGCCATGTGGAGGACATTTTTTTGACAAGAGAACTTCTTACAAAATCTTTCTTTTAGGATATTATTGACCTTCCATTTTCAGGGACACCAAGGAATATGTTAAAAGATGCGACAATTGTTAGAGAATGGGCAAACCTACTCTTTCAAGTGAAATGCCACTATAACCACAGGTACTTATTGAACCATTTGAAGAATGGGCATTGGATTTTGTTGGACCAATTAGCCCACCTTCAAAGCAAAAGAAGTATATTATGGTATGTACTGATTATGTCACTAAATAGGTAGAAGCTAAGGAACTTCCTTTTGCTACTAAAAATACTGTAGTTTCATTTCTTTTTGAGGATATTTTTACTTGTTTTGGTGTCCCGAGAGAAATTGTAACGGATCAAGGGACACGGTTCACATCTAGACTAGTGCAAAACCTTGTGGACCAATACAAGATAAAACATCGGAAGTCAACTCCATACCATCCACAAGCCAATGGATAAGTTGAGTCGACAAATAAGGTGATTGAGGCTATCCTTACAAAGACTATACATCTACACAAGAAAGACTGGGTGGAAAAGCTTCCAGAAGCCTTATGGACCTACAGAACTACATGGAGGAATACTACAGGGTATACTCCCTATGAACTTGTTTATGGGAAGAAAGTCTTACTTCCAAGAGAATTCCAGATCCAGACCTATAAGACAGTAGTCTAGTTGGATCTAGACTTGTCAGAAGCCCAGAAGCAAGGGATAACACAACTAAACGAGCTTGATGAAATTAGACAAGAAGCCTTCTAGAGAACCATCTTAGTGCAACAACAGAGGTCAATATGGCATGATAAGTACATTAAAGAAAGGAAATTTCATCCAGGAGATTGGGCATTGCTCTTTGATTAAAAGTTCAAAAATTTTCAAGGGAAATTCCAAACCTATTGGCTTGGACCTTATGAAGTTGAGAATATCTTTGACAATGGTGCAGTTAGAATCACGACTATTGATGAAGAGAAAACTCCTCTATTATTAAATGGAAATCGACTCAACCTTTACCAAAATCCATTAACGAAAGAGGAATTTGTTAAAATATTTCAAGATAATTTAGAGCTGAAGATGGTCAAGAAGAATTCTTCTTCTTTTCCACCCTAGAAATTTTACTCAATTATTATAATATATATAATAATATATAATATTGTATAAAATGAAAACCAACATGTTGTTGGCATGCTTATATAGAAAATTTAAAGTGAAAACCAGTTTGTTGGCACTTCAAAATTTATTTTCAAAGGAAAAACAATAAATTTCATCTATTAAAGCCTTTTTTTCTCTTAGCTGCAGAATTAGCAACTTTGCGCAGCTTGGACAAATTTCTGTAGCCAAGACAAGTTTCTGCAACCTAATAATTTGTTTAAGTCCACAAGGACACCTGGTGATTTGGATTAAAGGACAGCTGACAACAAAGTACCTGTAGGAGATCAAAGGAAAACAAATAATGTTAGCAAAAGAAGATCAAAGGTACGTGCTGCTTTAATTTAACAATAGGGAAGGTTATATAAGCATATATGATTAAGAAGATATAGCACTAAAATGCAATCATTATAACCTAAGGGTAATGGCCGCCTAAGAAGATATCATATGCCACCACTTGAAAAGTCATGTCATGACCTTATTCCAAATTTGTCGAAGTAATTACCAAATCATAAGTTTAAATGCGCCCAACGGTCGAATTCATCCCTATAATCCTTATGATAATCTATCAGTTCTTCCCTATTCTTACACTCCTCTGAACTTTCATAACCACTCCATCTTTTTGCTAGCTAGCAAACCCTACTAGCCCCATTTTCCTGTCAAGGTAGACAATCTTCGAGGCAAAGCATCCTCCGGAATGGGGATAATTGTTCGAACTGAGCTAGCAGGGAAGCAATTCCTGGAGGGGTACCCACAAACTAGGGAGTTGTTGCAAAGGAGACAATGGCTACAGTTCATTGAAAAATTTAACGGCTTCCACAAGGAAGTAACCAAGACATTTGCGCGCTCATTTGTCAGAATTAAATCCAAAATTGTGGACATTAAGCTCACAATAACAGATTCTATGATCGTTGAGGCTACCACTGCCAAGAAATGGAGAAAATTGGTTTAAAAATAAGGGGATTGATAGTGAGGACTGGAAGGTTTTCCTCAAGAATCCAAACATGGACACTACGATCTACAAGAAAGGTATTCCCAACACTGCTCTTAAAAACAAATGGAGAAACTTATTACTTGTGCTTAAGAAGTTTATCACTTGTGAGGGTAGGTTTGGGTAAATGTATTTTCATCATGTTAGGATGATGATGCACTTCCTTGAGGATCATAAGATGAACCTCCCTCATTTCCTCTTAAATAGCCTCAAGAAAATGTCTACAAATGTTCAAAAGAAAATTCAATGTATAGAAAATACCATGTATCATCATGGCTTGGTAAAAATATTGGTCGAATGTCATCTCGAAAGTATAGGGGATAATTGGGAGAGTTTCCTAGTAAGGAACCACTTTGAAGAAAAATCCCCCAAAAAAGCAAGTAGCAGCAGGGCCCTCAGAGGGAGGAAAAGAACCATAGAAATGATAAAGGAAAAAGCACCTCAAACTCAGACAGAAGTATCAAAAGAAGAACTTCCTATAGTAAAGATTTTGCAGAGAATGAAGAGGGGAAACCCTAGAAGAAAGAAAGCCAACCCAAGTAAAGAAGAATTCTCACAAACTAAGACCCCTCCTCTAGAAGAAAAATCAAAGAATAAAAGGAGGAAAGTGTAGAATATACAAGCCCCAGGATTAAGGAGGAGCACAAGGTTGAGCACGATTCCACAAACAACCTCAAAAACTACAAAATGCATTAATCTTGAAGAAAATGAACCAAATGAAGATGAGCCAACAGAGAATACTCCAATAGAGAATGAGCCAATAGAGGATGAGCCAATTGAAAGCCCTGAAAATTCTCCAACAGGGTCACCAAGAGTATCACCACAACCATACAACTCACCTTTAAGAAGCCCAATGCATAGTCTGGGTATTGACCCTGCTCAACAGGAAATCTATGACTATATAGAGTCATTGGAAAGGAAAGAGATAACAACAAAGGAAACAATTCAGAGCCCTGGAGAAGGGAGCAACCAGGTAAATTAACAATCAACCTCAAACATCTTAAAGAAGCAGATCTTTGAACTAGAAACATTGAATCGGTATCGCAAAAATGAGAATCAAGCATTGAAGACACAGAGTGAGATCCAGATTGCAAAGAGTGATGATTTGATCCTTCATCTAAGCGTGTGGTATAAGAAAAACAAAAAGCTTAAGAAAGAAAATAGAATTATGAAGAGAGAGATTATCAGTTTGAAGTACAAAATTCTCATGAGAAAGCCTAGAATGTTGATCATTGCCAAAAAGAAGAAAACAGTGAAACATGGGGATGATAAGCAAGAGGCACAAATGAATGACAAGGAAGAAGTGTATGAGGACATACAACATCTCTAATCTGGGGGAATGTAGAGTTCGAAGATTGTCCTACCATGACATCCTTTTTTCTTAAAGATCCTCCCTTTTCCTATATATTTACCACCTAAATAAAGCCATATTCACCAGGTTTTGATGAAGGTATGCAATAATATGTCTTCTTGTTCATATTTAACTTTATACCCTATTGTTATGTTAAAGTTGCAATTGGCTACTGAATCAGTTTGTTTATGCAACTAATCCAGGTTTTCGTAGTTGTCTCCATTGTTTGCAAGGTTCTAGAGTTCCAGTTCAGTAGCGAAGGGTGCGAATGGATAGAGGATGGCTCCTTCATTGATCCTTTCCTATCCTCTCGAAAATTTTCATGAAGATAAGCACAGGAGATCACGGTCAAAATCCAAGTCAACCGCCAGATTAATGCAGAACAGAACCTGAGATCGATTGAAACCTTATCGTTTTTCTTTCAGAATAGAAAAACAAAGGTTTAGCGATATAAGTTTAGATACGATAGATATATTAGGCTTGAATTATTCATACATTTATGCCAAGAGACCTACTATAAAACGTACGTCTGCACTGTGATTTGGGTGCGTGTCGAATGATATAATTTTGAACAGTTTGTGAATTCTATGTGAATAGAATTGATTTTTGTGTTCAAGCGTTGTGCTGATTGGAAGATATGAACTACTATGTGGAGGGCCCCTACAATTAGTGATAGGTTTTAATCAAATGCACTGCAATTTGCTTCCATTCTTCAATTGCTCTGTTTGGTGTGAAAATGCAGCATAATGATTTCACTAACAAGTTGTTATTTGCATAAGAGCTTTCATTTTCTTTATACCTAGTTCACTCTGTTATTTAATTTTCTTTATACCTGGTACAACACGGTCATTTAATTTGCTCATTATCTATCATAATTGAAGTGTGTTTAATTCATAATATAGATGTTTCTTGGGTTATTTTGTTTGAGCAAAAATTGAATAAGTAAAAGAGTGAGAGTTCTCTCCTAAACAATTGAGTTCAGACAATATTTATCCATATATCATAGCATAAGTTTCTCTTTTCACTTAGAGAATTAGAAGCTACAGCATAAAGAGTTAGGATCAAAAATCCCAAAACAATCTAATACAAGTAGGACCACTCTCACACCATCTACAAACTAATTAAATAGAGATTAACTCCTCGGAAACTTAACCAACATCCTTAAGAATTACGACATTAATATAATTGACAAACACCACCTCCATCTTAAGTTTAGATCTTAACAAATACATAATGACCTAATAAATAACTTCTAAGCACATATTGTGCACCTGTACTTCATCAGTCTAAGCACCCTAGTTGACAATTTATGATTGACAATTCAAAGACATTGAATTGACCAAACACCTAGCGAGGGTGTTAGGGTTTCACACACGACTTGTAATGTCCAAGATTTTTCTAATGAATACCTTTGGGGTGGTGGCGAGGGTATTATGAAGTAGTCACACTCTAGTTGGATTCCCTCTAGTCCTAAATTAAGGTAGTGAGATTCGCCTCATGTTGAGCGTGTGTCTATTAGTGAATCTCATGGAAATGATCCATTCAATTGGGTTTTTTTGTTTTGGATGTTTCTGATGTGGTCGACGTTGCCCCATCTCTCCTCAATTCGGTGATTGAAGTGAATGGTTTAAAAGTTGGTAGGGTTCCCTCCTAAAGCCCTAGTGATGGCTCTCAAAATTCTCCTACTTTGGTTGGGATCTCGTCGAATTTTATGGATGCTATCTTGGGTAAGCTTCTACAACCTCTCTCAAAAAATGATGCATTATTGTTGGATGATCTTATCAATGTTGCTTCTAATCCCACTACAGTTAATATTCTGGTCAATGGTAGTTTACCTCCTCATGATTCTCCCTACAACGTTCCCCCTCCTCTTGCCATTCCTAGCATCCCATTTTCCAAACCATCTTCTGCTTTCTATACAAATTCCATACTTCACTCGTCTACTATCCCCATATCCTCTCTCTTTACATTTAGCCTTTTAAATAAGAAGGTCCCACCCACTAACTCCCTTATTGATGCTTCACCTTTTACCTGGACCAACCCTTCACAGATTTATACTACTAAGGAGAAGGCTTGTCTTGCAACCACATGCCCCCTATACCCTTCTTACTCCTCATCTTTAAACCTCATTTCCATTCCCTCTTATCTCTCCCCTCTATCTAGCATACCATTACATGATAATTCATTGTCTTCCTTCAATAATGTCATTATTTGGAAGAAGAGTCCCAATAAAAAAGATCTTGCTTGAGATTCCATTTCACAGGGTGATCCTTTGGTGGAGTCCTCAAATATTTCTGAATCTGATAGGTCCCTTAGGGTGATGAAGTTGTCTTCCTATTTTTCTTAATGATTATCATGTCCTCGAATATCAAGGGAGCCGACGCTCCTCCCAAAATTTGTGTCGTTCATAGATTAGTATCTATATGAAACCCTTGGATATCTTCTTTCAAGAAAATATTGTCTCTACAAAAAAAGCCAACGAAGTCCTCCACCAAATTTGTCTAGATCGGTGCATATGTTCGACGGATGTAGAGAGTTGTTCTGGGGGACTTGTTTTCCTTTGGAACCCAAGGGATGCTACCCTTAGACCATACTCTTCCTTGGCTGGAATAATCCTGGAATGTCACATCAAAGGATTGGATGATTCAGTAATTCTTTCCAATTGCTACGGTCCCTATCTAGAAAGAGAATCATTTTGCAACCATCTGTTCAATATAGGACTTCTTCTGGAACACTCACTTATCCTTTTTGGAGATTTGAATTTTAATTCTTTTATGAGTGAGATCTTGGGAGAGAATGCACGTATTGACCTTTTTGCTTAGGTCATCTCTCAAATTATTTGTGAGTCATGCCTAATTAATGTTTGCACATCTCCTCTTTGTCCCATGTTGAAAAATGGTAGAGCATGGATTGATGGGGTGGAAAAAAAATTGGATAGATTCCTTATTTTCGATCCCCTGATCTCTAAATTGAGTAAATACCAATCTTGGATATTTCAAGAGGTCATATTAGACCATTTCCCTATTTCCTGCAGCCAAATTTCAATGTGTCCCATTCAATGTTTCCCTTTAACTTTAACATATTTGGCTTAAAGAGGAGTCCTTTATTTCCATAGTTTATGATTTTTGGAAGAATTATCAAGTTAATCCCTCCATATGAGCTATAGATTCATGGACTATTAAAATGAAACATTTAAAGGCCCATGTAAAAATATGGACCGAAAACCCTATCTATGAACAATGATGTGAGATGGAGTCAACTGAAAATGAAATTAATTTATGCCAAAATGATTTCATTCATATAGGTTTCGGGAATATCTTAAAAACGGGATATTCTCCTTAGTTGAAAGGAAAGGTTGCCTGGTCAAATTAGATGAGGAACATTGGAGACTCAAGAGCAAGACAATTTGGATAAAGGAGAGTGATTATAATACAAAACTATTCCACATTTTTTCCTCTTGCATGAAGAATAAAAATGTTATTTCAGACATTTCAGGTGTTGAGGGTATGTCCTATTATTCTCAAAAGGATCTGGAGAACCTCGCTAGGGATCACTTTCCTGATATTTTCAGGGTTTTTGTGATTGTTTAATACATAATTAGCTTCAATTTATTCAACATTTTCCTAAAATATTTTCGGAGGAGGACAATACTAGAATGGGCCAGTCTGAATCTCTGAAAAATATAAAGGATGTCTTGAATTCTTTCACCAAGGATAAAATTCTAGGGCCTAATGGCTGGATTGTATAATTTTATCTCACTTTCTTTTATTTGATTGGGTGTGACATCTTGCGAGTGGTGGAGGAGACAAGAGTGTCTGGGAAGGTGTCAGGAGTTGTCAACTCTATTTTCCTATCTCTAGTACCTAAATAATCCAAGCCACAATATTTTAATGATTATCAACCCATATCTCTCTATAATTTTATTTATAAGGTGATTGTAAGGGGTTTTTCCTCCATGATGAAAGATGTTCTTTCTACTGCTCTTTCCAAGAAGAAATTTGGTTTCCTTTCGGGTTAATTGATTCATGATTCCATGAGCACAACCCAAAGGCTCTTCATTCCATCAAATTGAGGAAACATTGTACTCTTATTCTTAAGATGGATCTTGTCAAGGCATATGATAGGGTGAACTTTAGCTTCCTCTGTTTACTTCTTCTCCATATTGGCCTAGACTCAATGTTGACCAACTGGATCATGGGATGTATTATGCCAACCATCTTTGTAGTGCTCATCAATGGATCTCAATTTGTCTTTTCCTCACCATCAAGGGGTTTAAGACAAGGATTTCCTATTTCCCTGCTTTTATTTCTCTTAGCCTTTGAAGGATTGAGTAGGATGATCATTGGAACTAAGAAAGATGGGTGCCTAAAACGATTCAAGGTGTTGAAATCCATCTACCTCACTCATCTCTTGTTTGTTGATGATTTCATAATCTTGGGTGATGGTTCTGAATATGAATGGAATGCATTTAGCAAAATTTTCTCTATCCTTTTTTATACCTTTCGAATGTTGATTAGTCAACATAAGTCTTCTTTTTTTAATGGTCCAACTCAAACTATCTCATATATTGAAGTTGTGTTTCCATATAAGATGGTTGCTTTGGAATAGGGTTTTTTTATATCTCGGTTATTACCTCAAGCCAAACTATTATTATGTGGAGGATTGGAAATGGCTACTAAAGCAGGTTGAGGGTAGGGTAATAATTGGTTCTACAAATGGCTATCAATTGGTGGTAGAATGACTCTGATCAAGTCAGTACTAGAAAGTATCCTTTTATATTAGATTTCCCTTGCAAATATTACAAAGTCTGTCCTCCACAAGATCCATCAATGTATGAGAACTTTTCTTTGTAATGGTAAAAAAAGAAGCACATATCATCATTTGGTCGTGTGGTATATCGTTGCACAACCCAAACATCATGGTCGTTGGGGGTTCAAGAACCTCCATTGGTTTGGTCTTTCATTGGAAATGAAGAGTACCTCGCATGCCATTGATGGGAATGGTCTTTGGAGAAACATTATATTGGAGAAACACTTACATAATAATTTTGTTATGGAATGGATTTGGTCCTCAAACACAGTGTTGGATCGAACATCTTGAGGGGTCTAGTGGTTACTATTCCATGGATTACCAAATGGTTGTTGTGGAAGGTTGGTAATGGAAAGTAGGTCAAGCTGGGGATTGATACTTTTATTTGGGGATATATCTTTTATCAATTATCTCCATATCTCATCTCTCAACTCAATATACGAGGTGCTTACATACTTTTTCATGCTTTTAGGTCTTCTTTGTTGTAGTATTTTATTGGTAGGTGGAAATGTGCTTCGAAATTTTCTCTACTTGGTCATCTTGCGATGAATGGGGAAATTTCATTAAGAATTTGATACTCAGTGGTCTAATATTATCAAAGGAGTAAGATTCAATTGCCTGGGCTTGGAACACATCATCTCAGAAAATTACTATTTTCCATGGCTATAATGTTATATCAGCTTGTTCTTCGTTGCCTAAGGTAAATTGGTGGTATAAGAAGATTTGGAATTGACCTATTGCTCCTAAAATGAAATGCTTCATATGGATGGATTTGGAGAATTAGATACAAACATGGGACCTTCTGCTACGTAAAGGATTATCTGGGCCAAACAAATGTATCATATGTTCAAAAGATTGAGAATCTATCAATCACCTATTTTTTTTTGTGTGATTTTTCTAGGGCACTTTGGGTTGCAACCCTTGGGTTACTTAATATTATAGACTTTAGTCAAATGTCCCCTGTTGATCACTATCTTCTCTAGTGGGAGCACAATATGGGAATTTATAAAGCCTTGCCCATCTTCATCGCATGGGGCGTCTGAAAAGTCTAGAATAAACATATATTTGAAGGTAGACCCATTGAGACTTCTAGTATCTTACCACAAATTATGGGTTTCTTCACTAATTATATCAAGCCCTTGAAGCTTTCATGGTGTCACTCTTTATGCTTTCCTCCTAGTCCTCTATCTACAAATGTAGGATTCTTCGAAGGTGCATATCAATATGGGGTATGTGGAGGGGATGTCATTATATTTCTCCCTAGCAATGTGTCTATTCAGATATGGATGAATACAGGTGTAGGGTCAAATGCCAAAGCAGAGGTTTCTTCTATCTGGGCACTCTTATATATTTCAAAATCATTGAACATGGTATCCTTTCAAATTTATGGAGATTTAAAGTGTGTGTTGAACTAGCTAATGGGGAGGGGGCACCTAAATGTTCTTTCCCTCCAACACTTGATGGACCGAATTCATGATTCTCAAGGGTCTCTTTCATAATCTATTCTTCCAGCATATATTGAGGGAATGGAACCAGCATGTCGATTTCATGTCCAAGAAATCCCTTTAGGGGGAGAAGGGGATCATTTTCTATGAAGAACGAAGAGGCATACAATTACTGAGGAGGGGGTTAGTTCAGATCCTAAGTGATCTTTAGTTAGCTCACATATTTTGACATATCAAAATGTTCTTTCTTTTTTGTCAGCTTATGAACAATTTAAATTTCGTCTATAACTAGTCAATCATTGTTGTGATCAGGAGTTTAATGCCTTTGTATACTAGGGCATGTGTCATTTTTCAGCGATTTTGCCTATGTTCTACACAACATAATGTTGTTTCTATCATGTCCATTTTTTTGTCTCACTTAGTAAGTTTTGTGATGATTACAATAGTTGACTTTGCAACTGTATATGCCTTTGAGGTATTTTGGGTTATATATATATATATATATAAAATATAATATATATATATATTATATATAATATATATATATATATATAATATCTATATATATAATTATATTATATATATATATATATTATATTATTATATATAATAATATATATATATATATATATATAAACATTACGAAAAGATAAAATAATTAGAAAAAATATATTATATTTTCAGTTTTGAGTGTAAAATTCTTGTATTTTTTTTAATATTTCGGTAGAAGACTTGATAAATTATTTTAATAAGGAATTTAGACTTCTGTGATCCATAACATTGTTTGGAGAGTTTTCGGCGAAATCACATAATCAATCATTTGTCGACGCGTTTCAAACCAACTAGTGTGGTTCATCGTCAAGACAAGTTGAAGAAGCAGATCCAGATTAGCATGTTAAATAGTCTAAGCAGAGACTCCAACGGCTAAAAAGACTAACGGCTACTTTTGACTCAAGGATCCCTGTCAAATTTCCATTGATTAATTTAATATTAATATTCATCTTATTATTACCAAAATTCTTCCTATTTATTATTATATTTTTGGAAGTTAAGATAAATTAGGTAAAAATAATTAAATCAATGGTTTAGTTATTAAAATTAATTCCTTAATTTCAACTAAATTATATATATATATATATATATATATATATATATATATATTATATATATATTATTATTATATATATATATTAGTACCTAATATTCTAATATTATTTTTATTTTTAAGGTTTAATTTATTTAAAATTATTTAATTAATTATTATTATTTATATATATAAATTTTAGATAAAGATATATAATTATATAAATATAAAAACTATATAAAGATTATTTTTACTTTTCAAGGTTAATTTAATGATTCTTCATGCTACCCAAAATTATAGTTTTATATTCTTAATTTAAAAATATTAATACTTGTTAGTTGTTATATACACCCACCTAAAAATACAAATAAACCAAATTAATAATAAATTCAATAAATAAACGAATAAAGATTAAAATAAATAAATTAATATTGATTAGTTACATTATTTCAAAAATACTTTAATTTTTTCTTATTAATTAATTATAAATTGAAAATTTTCTTTATTATAAATATGTTAAAAATTACCAATAGGTTGTTTAAAAACTTTAGGGCTAATAAAAAAACAAAATAAATTAATTACCATACTTTTTAAGGCTAGTTTAAAATATTTTAATTACGGCTTTTACTAAAATCCGCTTATATATATATATATATATATATATATAATTAATAATAATTATATATATATATATATATTATGATTAATATTATTAGGTTGCTAATCAAGGAAATATAAAAACAATTTAATGGTATGTTTTTTAAAAATAAAACAACTAATCTTAGAATATAAGAGGATAATTTATTAGACTATTCATTCAATGTTTATTAGTAAAAGTAATAGTATGTTTATAAGATAGTGTTATGGTGTATTATTACTTTATTAATTATTTATAATTATCCTTTTAATTTTAGAGGAATAGAAGGAAATTTTTTAAATTCTTAGATTATTTCAAGACTAAAATTATCCCAATCATAAGTAATGGTAATAAGGAAAAAACAATAAGGTTCGAAACCCATTTTTTACTAAAAACTTATTAATAGGGATTAAATTATACTATACTCTTAGGGAGATAGGATCAAAAGGGAAACAAATCAAATCACGAACAAAAATAGAAATTTTTTAAAAAACCAAGGGAGAAACCAGAAACACAAAATCAAACAAAGAAGGGACCTCGGAGGCTAGGAAGACAGGGCTGGGACCCAGCAGCTGCTGATCTTCCAGCCATCATCCCTATTAAGATTTTTTGGCCTTTTTTCGATCTCCAGGGCCTCTCTAAACTTGCGATGATGGAACTGAGCAACTCTAGCAATGAATTGAGCCTCTTCAATATAGACATGATGCATCGTCTTTCTGGCATGTTCAGCCAGGGCTAAGGACTTGGTCCTTCCATGCATCAAGTCAGCCGAATGCTCGCTAATCCTTTGATTGATAGAGCGACCTGTCTCACCAATATATGGTGTCCCACAAGAACAAGGAATGACATATACGCCCTTCATGTCTTTAGGGTCAATCGGATCTTTTAGAGACCCGAGGGAGCTACAGATAGTATTGAGAGGTCTAAAAGTTGCGGGCACATCAAACTTTTCAAGAATCCTCAAGGCTAAGAAGGAGCCCTCAATCCGTAAGGATCCTAATGATCAGGTCATGGGGGTTAACCTTCCTTATATCCAAGGGACCACGGATATGATTGCGAGGATTCTGAAAAAGTTTGATGTGCCCGCAACTTTTAGACCTCTCAATACTATCCGTAGCTCCCTCAGGTCTGTAAAAGATCCTATTGACCCTAAAGACATGAAGGGCGTATATGTCATTCCTTGTTCTTGTGGGACACCATATATTGGTGAGACAGGTCGCTCTATCAATCAAAGGATTAGCAAGCATTCGGCTGACTTGAGGCATGGAAGGACCAAGTCCTCAGCCCTGGCTGAACATGCCGGAAAGACGATGCATCATGTCTGTATTGAAGAGGCTCAATTCATTGCTAGAGTTGCTCAGTTCCATCATCGCAAGTTTAGAGAGGCCCTGGAGATCGAAAAAAGGCCAAAAAATCTTAATAGGGATGATAGCTGGAAGATCATTAGCTGCTGGGTCCCAGCCCTGTCTTCCTAGCCTCCGAGGTCCCTTCATTGTTTGATTTTGTGTTTCTGGTTTCTCCCTTGTTTTTTTAAAAATTTTCTATTTTTGTTCGTGATTTGATTTGTTTCCCTTTTGATCCTATCTCCCTAATAGTATAGTATAATTTAATCCCTATTAATAAGTTTTTAGTAAAAAATGGGTTTCGAACCTTATTGTTTTTTCCTTATTACCATTATTTATGATTGGGATAATTTTAGTCTTGAAATAATCTAAGAATTTAAAAATTTTCCTTCTATTCCTCTAAAATTAAAAGGATAATTATAAATAATTAATAAAGTAATAATACACCATAACACTATCTTATAAACATACTATTACTTTTACTAATAAACATTGAACGAATAGTCTAATAAATTATCCTCTTATATTCTAAGATTAGTTGTTTATTTTTAAAAAACATACCATTAAATTGTTTTTATATTTCCTTGATTAGCAACCTAATAATATTAATCATAATATATACATAATTATATAAGTATATATAAGTTTATTAGTAAAGCGAAATAATTAAATATTTTTATAACAATCCTTGTATGGATTATTTTATTTGTCTTTTTATTAACCTAAGTTTGTAACAAACTAATGGTTATTTTAAACCATATTAAAAAAAAAAAAAAAACATTTAATAATAATAATAAAAATAAATATTTTGAAAATAAGTAACTAATCAATATTATTTATTATTTATTATTGAATTTTAATTTATTTAATTGTGTTATTGTATTTTTAGTGGGTGCATATACAAACTAACAAGTATTATAGTTTTAATTAGAAAATAAATTAATAAAATAAATTGGGTAACTTAAAAGAATCATTAAACTAACCTTAAAAAGTAAAATGAATCTTTATATAGTTTTTATATTTATATAATTATATATCTTTATCTAATAATTTATAAATAATAATAATTAATTAAATTAATTTTAATAACTAACCATTGATTTAATTTATTTTTACCTAATTTATCTTAGCTCCATTAATATAATAATAAATAGGAAGAATTTTGGTAATAATAAGATGAATATTAATATTAAATTAATCAATGGAAATTTGACAGGGGTCCTTGAGTCAAAAGTAGCCGTTAGTCTTTTTAGCCGTTGGAGTCTCTGCTTAGACTATTTAACATGCTAATCTGGATCTGCTTCTTCAACTTGTCCTGACGATGAAGCACACTAGTTGGTTCGAAACGCGTCGACAAATGATTGATTATGTGATTTCGCCGAAAACTCTCCAAACAATGTTATGGATCACAGAAGTCTAAATTCCTTAACAATTTAATCTACCTAACAGAAATGACTTTGCAAATGCATAAAGGAAAAATAACGATACATAAAGGAGGGCCCAACCCTAAGAGCTACGGCTCCTATAAAGAACTCAGAGCTGATGCCAAATAGAACTGCTTGTCATTTTCAAAAAATAGTCATCACCAGAAAGTTATACCACAGTGGCTACAAGAAACGAGCTAAAAGTGACAGCACTATAGTGCAAAAAATACAACAGTTCCCAAAAGTAAACTACGAAGGCTAAGGCCTTCTTAGTTATACATTACGAGGGGCCTAGCAGGCCTCCTAAAGTCAACGGACTCAGTTGTCCCAACTGCTAGTAAACAGTCACTCTTCCCAAATTTTCTTGGTTGCCTTTAGGATCCGTTTTGGTGGCCTGTGAGCTTGGAGTTGAGGGTGGAGATCCTGAGGAAGGGCCATTTAATGTCAAAGAAAACCCCCCTACGAATCCTCACCTTAAGCTTGGCTATCGCCTAGCCCATGATTGCTTGGCTTTGCTCCAACATTTGTCCAAAAAACCCGAAATAACAACGTATTAGCCTCCTAGGTAGAGTGACCACCCTTATTCGTTCAAATAACATAAACATACTAAAAAACATGCATAATCTATGAAAAATGGAGGATTGAACAAGGACAATTAAGAAAAATGAGCTAAATAAGTTACCCAATTCAGGGCTCATTAGGAATCGAAGCTGGGTCCAAGCTCTGGTACCATGTGGAGGTTTGTTGTTACACCAAAACCCGTAGGTGTTGGCAAACGTTACAAACCAGTAACCAAGATACCCGGGGTGGAAATTACAGATTCTATAGAGGTGCGGTGATTTTTCCAACAATTCGAGCATATATAATTAATAAAATTCAAGCTTTGACCATAGATAAGACAATTCAAGCTGTCGAATTTACTTAGCATCCGTAATGGCAAATACATAAGTCATACAAAATAAATAAGTTGCATACCTAACAACCTTTAATCTAGTGATGTTGGATAGCATTAACAAATTCTGGGTAGAGTGGCACAAACGTTCAACTTGATAGGTAGAGTACGAATAAAAATTGGTCTATATAAAGCGAAATTCTGAAACAAGGATGGGCTCACTGGAGAAAAGAGGTAGGTGAAGCAAAACATATTCAAGAAACCATTAAACATAGACAAAAATTATGGATAACGGATTAAGATAAGCAGTAATTGTATTCATTATTCACAATAATGCATATTTATACATTTTCTTTTGACCTTTACCAAGTGGTCTCTTGGACTGCAGTCACTGATCACATTCCACACCAACCCTTAGCAGATAAGGTGTCCAACAAAATAAAAATATTGAATGCAGAGTGACAATGTAATAGTGTTGAATGATAGAAAATGTGAATAATAAAAATATAGGAAATTACAAATAGGCTTCATTGTGATCCATCTCAAACTATTCTCATATATTGTTCTTATTGTCAAACATGTTAGTTTTACCATCTTTTCATATCCATTATATGAGAAGAGTGATTGAAATCATAGATCATTCAAACCTTTAACTTAAGCTATTATAATAAACACCATATATTGTTTCTCTTGCTCTCCAATATTAATAATAAGTAGATTATTAAACTCAAGAAAGTTTCAATTATAATTGTTTTCTATTAAGTTGTTTGAATGCAAAGTGAATAATAATAATAAATAATAAAAAATAAGAACAAAAATTTATTCAATTACAAAAAATATATATAATTTTAACAACTAAGCATTCACATTAAGGAAAGATAAAATTTTAATTTTAATTTATAATTGAATCACTGAAATCAATATGCGTTTTCATTTTTTTTTATGCATCATACATATAGTTAATATACATCTATTCATATAACAGTCTATAACTCATCTACATCTATTCATATAAGAATCTATAAATTAGTGAGGAATAAAATCACATTACATATATACATTTGTCCTTCTAGCTACAAATGACAGGACATCTCCCACAGTTCTTTCAATCGTAGGCAATGTTGTGGTATTTCCCGTTATAGCATGCATGTCCGAAGCCGCAGGCCTTGTCACAGGTCCCGCAGTTGTATCCGTCTGTTAATACGCTCACACAGTTGTATCCCTTGACACTGTTGAGTGTAGCCTTTGTCATATTTGGTTATTGCGGTTGCATTTCACGGTCTTCGATTTGTTTGCAAGAAATCGACTTATTGCAACCTTGTGATCATCATTCCTCTGCCTACGGTACCGTTGTAGGCAGTAGTTCCAATACTAGTACTGTACGTGCAATTTCACCGAGATTGACTGTTCACTTTGACGCAGCTTCGATGATCAGTGATTGAGAATTAGTGTATGAGATCTTTTAGCATAGTGCAAGCTATGATCGAGAGATTGAAATAGTTGCTTGTTGAGATGGGAAGTATTGTGACAAAGATTGTCTCGATATGAAAATTAACCATGGTCAACCATGGTCCAACATGGCGTTATGATAAGGATTGACTCAATATGAAAATCAACCCTGGTCAATCATATTTACTTTAGTGTTTATAAAATTCTTCTTAGGGTTTATATACATTGGGTTTATAATATTAGTCCCTTGGTTTTAATCTTATTTTGTTGGGTTCATAATCCCTTGGCGTTTTAGTATTAATCACTTGGGTTTGTTATTCCTTTGGGTTTATAATATCAATACATTAGGTTTATAATATTAATCATGGTAAACCATGGTCAATCATAGCCAACCATGTTCAACCATGGTCAAGCCATATTGATATGGAAATCGACCATGGTCAACCACAGCGTAACATCGTGTTTTGAAAAATATTTTCGCGATATGAAAATCAATCATGGTCAACCATGGTTAACCATGGTCCAATGTTGCATTGTGACAACAATTATCTCTATATGGAAATCAAAAATGGTCAACCATGGTCAACAATATTTATTTTCGCGTTTATAATATTCATCTTAGGGTTTATATACCTTGGTTCTATAATTTTATACCTTAGGTTTATTATTCCTTTGGGTTTATAATATCCATCCCTTCAGTTTATTAATGCAAGCGTTCATATTCCTAGGGTTTAATATTATTCAACAATGGTCAACCATGGTCCAATGTTGCATTGTGACAGGAATTGTCTCAATTTGAAAATCAACCATGTTTATTTTAGTATTTTTAATATTCATCTTAGGTTTTCTATACCTTGGGTTTACAATATTAATCCCTTGGGTTTGATATTATTCCCTTAGGTTCATAATCCTCTAGGGTTTTCATATTAATCCCTTAGATTTGTTGTTCCTTTGGGTTTATAATATCAATCAGTTGGGTTTATTATTCCCCTTTTAACCATGGTTTATTATGATGTCAACCATGGTCAACCATGGCCCAGCATGGAATTGTGATAAGGATTGTTTCAATATGAAAATCAATGATGCTCAATCATGTTTATTTTAGTGTCTATAATATTTATTTTAGGGTTTATATATGTTGGGTTTATGATATTAGTCCCTTGCATTAATATTATTCCCTTTGGTTCATAATCCATTGGGGTTTTAGTATTAATCCCTTGGGTTCATAACATCAATCCATTAGGTTTATAATATTAATCATTGTCGACCATGGTCAATCATAACTAACCATGTTCAACCATGGTAAAACAAGGTTGGATATCGAAATCAAGCATGGTCTAACTTTGTGTCCAACAAAGATTGTCTCGATATGAAAATCAATCATGGTCAACAATAGTTGACCATGGTCCAACGTTGCATTGTGACAAGGATTGTCTCTATATGGAAATCAACCATAGTCAATCATGGTCAACCATATTTATTTTGGGGTTTATAATATTGATGTTAGGGTTTATGTACCTTGGGTTTATAATTGTTATCCCTTAGGTTTATTATTCCCTTGGGTTAATTGATCTAATGGTGCATATTCCTAGGGTTTAATATTATTCAACACTGGTTAACAATAATCAACCATGGTCAACCATGGTCCAATGTCATATTGTGACAAGGATTGTCTCAATATGAGAATCAAATGTTCTCAACCATGTTTATTTTATTATTTTTAATATTTATCTTAAGGTTTTTATACCTTGGGTTTATAATATTAGTCCCTTGGGTTCATAATGCCTTGGGGTTTTAGTATTAATCCATTTGGTTTATTATTCCTTTAGGTTTATAATATCAATCCCTTGGTTTTATTATTCCCTTAGGTTTATAATATCAAACATGGTGAACCATTGTCAACCATGGTCAATCATGGGGTTTTAGTATTTTAGTATTAATCCCTTCGGTTTATTTTCCCCTTGGGTTCATAATAACAATCCCTTGGGGTTATTATTAACTTGGGTTTATAATATAATTCATGGTCAACCATGGTCAAACATAACCAACCATGGTGGGATATGGCTTTGTGACAAAGATTGTCTCAATATGAAAATCAACCATGGCCAACCACGGTTAACCATGGTCCAACGTCACACTGTGACAAAGAATTAATTATTATCATTATTAATTATTACTATGTAAAGATGAATTAATTATTATTATTATTATTATTTAATAATATTTAGCCCCACTGGGGTAGGCGAGTTGGTAATCACACTGCAGTAAAGTTCATTAGAAAGGCGGCCTCCATACTGAAGGTCACGAGTTCAATTCCCTCGAACTAACCTGATGTTGTGGAGAGGGGCGGGGGCAAATCCCAATGTTTATAGAGGTAGTGGTCAGAATCGACCCCGTGTAACGTGAATTGCAAGGCTGCCCCCGTTGCCAATTCTACTGTATACAAAAAAAA
>APFE030165954.1:36080-55289 GCA_000404065.3 Pinus taeda
CCTTCAGTTTATAAATCAATCTCTTTGGTGTATTAATCTAAAGGTTCATATTCTTAGGGAATAATATTATTCATAGGGTTTATAATATTAATCATAGGGTTTAATATAAATCCCTTGGGTTTATAATCATGGCCAACCATGGTCCAAAGTCACATTGTGATAAATATTTTCTCAATATGAAAATAAACCATGTACGATCTTGATCAACCATGGTCCAACATCACAGTGTGACAAAGATTGTGTCAATGTTAAAATCAATCATGGTCATTCATAGTTAATCATTGTCAATATGAAAATCAACAATGGTCAAACATGGTTAGTCATGGTCAACCATGGTCCTACGCCACATTGTAACAAATATTGTCTCAATATGAACATCAATCATCTGTGAACCATTGTGAACCATGGTCAATGATGGTCAACCATCATAACCTATTATCAACCATGGTTCAATGTCGCATTGTGACAAAGATTATCTCAATATGAAAATAAACCATGGTCAATAACCATGATTACATTTTGTTAAAATTGTCTCATGGTCCAACGTCACATTGTGACAACCATTGTCAACCATGATCTAGTGTTGCATTGTGCCAAAGATTGTCTTGATATGAAAATCAACCATGGCCAACCATCATCAATCATGGTCAACGAGGGGTCAATGTCTTATTGTGATAAATATTCTCTCAATATTAAAATCAATCATGGTCAACCATGGTATAATGTCACATCATGACAAAGATTGCCTTAATATTAAAATCAACCATGGTCAACCATGGTCAACCATGTTTGTTTTAGGGTTTATAATATTTATCTCGTGGTTTATATAGTTTGGATTTACTATATTAATACCCTAGGTTTAATATTATTCCCTTGGGTTTCTAGTATTAGTCCCTTGGGTTTATTAGTGCCTTGGGGTTTATAATATCAATCCCTTGGTTTTATTAATTTGAGGGTTCATATTCATGGGGTATAATATTATTGATAGGGTTTGTAATATTATACCTAGGGTTTAGCATATATCCTTTGGGTCTATAATATAAATCCTTGAGTTTATTAATCCCTTAGGTTTATAATACTGCCAATACGGGTTTATGACAAATTTTCTCAATATGGAAAGCAATCATGGTCAACCAGGGCTAACTAAGGTTAGTCATGAACAACCATGGTCAATCATGGTCCACATTAGTCAAACATGGTCGACCATGGTCAATTATGGTGTAACATGGTTTAATGTCACATTGTGATAGAGATTGTCTCAATATGAATATCAACCATGGTTAACCAATCTCCAACGTTCTATTGTGAGAGAATTTTTTTCAATATGAAATTCAATCATGGTCAACCATGATTAATAAGCATGTTCACATTGTGAAAAAGATTTCCTCATGGTCAAACGTCACATTTTAACAACATGATCAACTATTGTCAACCATGGTTCAAAGTCGAATTGTGAAAAAGATTGTCTGAATATGGAAATCAACCATAGTCAACCATGGTCAACCATGTTCACTCATGGTCATCCATGGTCATTCCATGTTCACTGATGGTCAACCATGGTCCAACGTCACATTGTGACAAAAATTGTCTCAATATGAAAATCAATCATGGTCAATCATAGTCCAATGTCACATCGTTGCAAAG
The DNA here is from genome assembly GCA_000404065.3 of Pinus taeda. Lineage (NCBI taxonomy): Eukaryota > Viridiplantae > Streptophyta > Pinopsida > Pinales > Pinaceae > Pinus > Pinus taeda. Next base: position 37,725 of record APFE030165954.1, read on the forward strand.
ATTTTCTCAATATGAACATGAACCATGGCCAACCATAATTAACCATGGTCAATCATGATCAACCATGGCCAACCATTGTTTTGAACCATGGTAAATCATTATCAACCATGATCCAACGCTGCAATGTGACAAAGATTGTCTCACTATGAAAATATAACATGGTTCACAATAGTTAATCATGGTCATCCATGGTTAATAACCATGGTCAGCCATGGTCAAACATGATCCAATGTCGCATTCTGACAAATCTTATCTCAATATGAAAATCAAACATGGTCAATCATGTTCAACCATAGTCCAACATCGCATTGTGACAAAGACTTTCGACCATCATGAAATGTCATCAACCATCGTTAGCCATTGTAAACCAAAGTCTAGCATCACATTGTGACAAATATTGTCTCAATATGGAAATCAACTATGGTCAACCATGGCTAACAATTATCATCACATTGTGTCAAATGTTGTCTAATGGTCCAATGTCACAGTGTGACAACGATAATCAACCATGGTACAACCTCACATTGTGACAAAGATTGGCTCAATATGGAAATCAACCATGGCCAATCATGGTCAAACATAGTCAACGATAGTCCAACATCACATTGTGGCAAAGATTGTTTCAATATGAAAATCAACCATGGTCAACTATGGTCAATTATGTTTGTTTTAGGGTTTATAATATTTATCTTAGGTTTTATATACATTGGGTTTACAATATTATTCCCTTGCGTTTTTAGTATTAATCCCTTCGGTTTATTAGTGCCTTTGGTTTATAATATCAATCCATTGGGTTTATTAATCCAAGGGTTCATATTCTTAGGGTTTAATATTATTGATAGGGTTTATAATATTATTCCTAGGGTTTAATATAAATCCCTTGGGTTTATAATATAAATTCCTTGGATTTATTAATCTCTTGGGCTTATCATCTTGTAGGTTTATAATAATCCCAATATGCATTTGTGACAAACATTTTCTCAATATGGAAAGCAATCATGGTCAACTATGGTCAACGATGGTTAATCATTGTTAATCATTGTTAATCATGGTCAACATTGGTGAAACATTGTCAACCATGGCCAATTATGGTGTACAAGGGGTCAACCATCGTCAAGCATGGTCAACTGGGGGCCAGTGTTGCATTGTGATAAACATTCTCTCAATATGAAAATCCACCATGGTCAACCATGGTCCAATCTTGCATTGTGACAAAGATTGTCTCAATATGAAATTCAACCATGGTCAACTATGGTTAACCATATTTGTTTTAGGGTTTATAATATTTATCTTAGGGTTTATATAAATTTCATTTACAATATTAATCCCTTGGGCTTAATATTATTCTTTTAGATTTTTAGTTTTAATTCCTTGGGTTTATTAGTGCCTTGGGCTTATAATATCAATCCCTTGGATTTATTAATATAAGGGTTCATATTTATAGGGTATAATATTATTGATAGGGTTTATAATATTACTCCTCTGGTTTAATATAAATCCCTTGGGTTTATAATCCATTGGGTTTATAATATAAATTCTTGGGTTTATTAATCCCTTGGGTTTATAATACTGCCAATATGGGTTTGTGACAGGTTTTCTCAATATGGAAAGCAATCATGGTCAACGAGGGCCAACTAAGGTCAATCATGAACAACCCTGGTCAATCATGGTCCACATTAGTAAAACTTGTTCGACCATGGTCAATTATGGTGTACCATTGTCCAATGTCGCATTGTGATAGAGATTGTCTCAATATGAATATCAACTATGGTCAACCAAGGTCCAATGTTGTATTGTAAGAGATATTTTCTCAATATGAAAATCAATCATGGTCATCCATGGTTAATAAGCATGGTCACATTGTGACAAATATTGCCTCATGGTCCAACGTCACATTTCAAAAACCATGGTAAACTATGGTCCACCATGGTCCAATGTCACATTATGGCAAATATTGTCTCAATATGAAAATCGACCATGGTCAACCATGGCCAAACATTTTCACTCATGGTCAGCCATGGTCAACAATGTTCACTCATGGTCAACCATGTTCACTCATGGTCATCCATGGACAAACATGTTCACTCATGGTCAATCATGGTCCAATGCCATATTGTGACAAATATTGTCTCAATATGAAAATCAATCATGGTTAATCATGGTCCAATGTTACATTGTGGCAAATATTGTCTCAATATGGACATGAACCATGGTCAACCATAGTTAATGATGGTCAATCATGATCAACCATGGTCAACCATTGTCATGAACCAAGGTAAATCATGATCAACCACGGTCAAAATTGGTCCAATGTCAGATTGTGACAAATATTATCTCAATATGAAAATATACCATGCTTAACCATGGTCATCCATGGTCAACGATCATCCACTATCGCATTCTGACAAATATTATCTCAATATGAAAATCAACCATGGTCAATCGTGGTAAACCAAGATCAACCAGGGTCACACATCACATTGTGACAAAGATTTTCAACCATCATCAAATGTCATCAACCATCATTAACCATTATCAACCAGAGTCTAGCGTTGCATTGTGACAAAGATTGTCTCAATATGAAAATAAACTATGGTCAACCATGGTCAATAACTGTGGCCACATTGTGTCAAAGATTGTCTAATGGTCCAACGTCACATTGTGACAACAATGGTCAACCATGGTCCAATCTCGCATTGTGACAAATATTGACTCAATATGAAAATTAATTATGGTCAACCATGGTCAATAATGGTCAAACATGGTGAACCATAGTCCAACGTCGCTTTGTGGCAAATATTGTGTCAATATGAAAATCAACCATGGTCGATTTTGGTCAACTATGTTTGTTTGAGGGTTTATAATATTTATCTTAGGTTTTATATACATTGGGTTTACAATATTAATCCCTTAGGTTTAATATTATTCCATTGGGTTTTTAGTATTAATCCCTTGGGTTTATTATTGCCCTCTATTTATAATATCAATCCCTTGGGTTCACTAATCCAAGGATTCATGGACTCATATTCTTGGGGTATAATATTATTGATATGGTTTATAATATAATTCCTAGGGTTTAATATAAATCCCTTGGGTTTATAATATAAATTCCATGGGTTTATTAATCCCTTGGGTTTTGAGTATTAATCCCTTGGGGGCATTGATCTCTTAGGTTTATAATAATCCCAATATGCGTTTGTGGCAAATATTTTCTCAATATGGAAAGCAATCATGGTCAACTATGGTCAACCATGCTTAATCAAGGACAAGATTGGTGAAACATAGTCAACCATGGCCAATTATTGTGTACCATGGGTCAACCATGGTCAACTCGGGGTCAGTATCGCATTGTGATAAAGACTCTTTCAATATGAAAATCAATCATGGTCAGCGATGGTCCAATATTGCATTGTGACAAAGGTTGTCTCAATATGAAGATCAACCATGGTCAACCTAGTCAACTTGGTTGTTATTTCTTAAGAGAATAAAAATATTTATTTAATATTTCAAAAGATCAAAATCTATGTACGGACGAACAAACCATTGATATTGATTTTTCTATTTATAAAATACAATATATTTTGTTTCAAATGTTAACTATGCTTTTATATTGTTCAAATTACAAGGTTGATGTATAAAATGCTCATAAAATGATTTGATATTATTCTTTCATTAGTTTAATTGGTTTATATTTTTACTTTCAATTTTTGGATAATATAAAAAAAATCTTATTTAAAATGTATAAATAAATTCAATATTTTGATTTTCTTCTTTCATATTCAACATATTGAATTGTTTATTACATTTTTTGAACTATGAAGTTTAACTTATTTCCAATATAAAATAAGAACATTAGAATTTGTTTTAACTAGTTGTTAAAAGGAGCATTGAAAGAGAGGTTCCACTCATTATTGTTTTCTATTTTCAACTATAAAGTTTGATTCATCTTCAATATGAAAGAAACAAAATTTAAATTTGTTTTAGTTAATTGTAAACAAGAGTATTCAAAGAGAGTTTCCCCTCGTTATTTCAAAATTATGTGATTGAGTTCGAACTTCTTATAGGATCCATGATATTGAAATTAAATAATTGAAAAAGATGAACCTTATAAAGTCTTTATTTTCAATATAAGGTTAGTGTTTCAAAATTCAGGATTTGTGATTTAGAATAATTTTAGATTCTTCTTCCCAATTCAAATTAAAGAGTTCAAAAAGGTGAACCTTATAAAATGTTTATTTTAAGTATAAGGTTAGTGTTTCAAAATTGAAGCTTTTTCATTTCAAATAATTTGAACTTCTTCTTCCCCATTCAATGTTTCCAAAATCTTTTCAATAAAAATATTTTTAATACATTCAAATTATATTAACTTCATAATTCAAATTAGCAATTTTCATACGTGCATATTGAGAATAACAACCAAAAATTAATTATATGGATAAGATTGTTCATAAAAGTAGAGGTAACAAATTTTGAATAATGATTAGTGAGTTTGCTAAATTAAATGCATCTTCCATTTATGATGCTAAGTGAATGGATGATTCAATATTTGACTTTTTCAATGGAAACTTTAGCGGACATTACTCATCATTTGTCTTGGTTTATAAATATAAAAGTATTAGGAAAAATATAATCTTAAATATCATAAAATTACTTTTGTCTAAAAGTACTTCCGTAATTTAATGGTTTCACTATTGGTAAATGAAAGAAATTGAAAAACATTCAATGCCTTTATTTATTTTTCAATCAATATGGCTAACTATTAGTCATATTACTGATACTCTTTGAAAATAAAGTCAAGGTATCAATTTTTTTTCATTATACCAATATCCTAAAATTATTTAAAAATATCCTTATTGAAAATGAAGTCAATGATAACTTATATGAAAAACTTTGAGCAACTAAGTATTTTGGGAATAAGAAATTTATGATATGTAAGTATATTATTTTAGTTAGTTATTATTTTACATTTATTGGAAAAAAATAAAAAACCTAAATGATAAGTAATCTTTTGATTAGTGTTGTTTTTTTTCACATTTAAAAGAAAAATGAAAATGTAAACACTTATTTTATTAAATTTTTGATATCTTTAATTATTTCATTTATATTTTAATTAAAATATTTTAATATAAACAAATTCAACCTTTTTACCAATTATATATATATAATATATATATATATATATATATATAAACATTAAAACAACTATAAGATCAAACTAATTATTATTTATTTTAGATATATTTTCATAATTTTATTAAAAAATAAGAAGTGATAAATATTGATGATGGATATACGATAATATAATATATAATTTTTAAATTTATATATAATATATATTATTATATATATATTCCCTTAAAAAATTCGAAAGATTATAAATTTCTATATTATTAACATCGGTCAAATCTTATATCACTAGTCTTTTGTGCTACATATTTTTTTCCCAATATTTTTTCATTTTGAGATTTGATAAAGCCAATCCTTCTCGAGTTCACATAGAAATGACAGAAAAGATAAGGGAAAGCTAGGATTTGAAGTAGCCAACAATGTCTCTTTGTCTTACCTTCGTGCCTTTCAATTTTTTTTTACATTCATACGCAAAAACAAACCATCAATTATTATGGCATGTAAACATTTGTTTTTTTTTCTTTATTTAAATTGTATAATACTTTTTGGTTGAAGCTATTTGAATGGTATTATTAGTATAAAAACATGATTTAAAATAAAAATAATTAATATTTTGAATTTTTTTTTATAGATTTTGATTTTAGGAAATTTTGTAATTTTAAATTATATTTTTTATAATAAAATTCTATTAAAGCTAATTGAACATTAAACTAAAGTTATATTTTCCAATTTAGGTTATATTCTTTACTGGATAAAAAAAATAATATTAAGTGAAAATATTCATTGACCAGACACATATTGAATAATGTTAAAAACTTCTGAAATTAACGAAACCTATATATATTAAACATTATAATTTTTTCTCTATATTAGATTTTGATGTTTTCTTCAAGTAGTAATAGTACCAAGAAGGAATTAAAACTTAAATGAATGAATATTTTATTTCAATGAAAATAGTAAGTATTATTATATTATATATTATATAAAGAGGAATTAAAAAAATGGAATGAATATTTTAATTTTCAATGAAAAATAGATATATTTTTATCTATCTAATCTATATCTTATCTCTATGGAATTTAATAATATTTCTTTAATTGGGGGACATTTAAATTTTATTAATAAAAAATTCATTATATGAAAATTCTATTCATTAAATTAGATGATTAACATTAATATTCTTAATATAAAGTGTATTAATATTGATATTTATGAAGAACATTAATAATATTTACATTTTAATTATTTTAGCTAAATGTGGTCAAATATTGCTAATATTATCAATCATTGTTACTCATAGCAAACCATTGTTGAATGTCGCATTGTGACAAGGATTGTCTCACCATGAAAATAAACCATGTTTATTTTATTGTTTGTAATATTTATATTTGGGTTTACCAATGTTCGTTTTATAATATTAGTCCCTTCAGTTTAATATTATTCCCTTGGGTTCATAGCCCATTGGGCTTTTAGTATTAATCCCTTGGGTTTATGTTTCCCTTGTGTTCATAATATTAATCCCTTGGGTTTATTATTAACTTGGCTTTATAATATCAATCATGGTCAACCGTAGTCAACCATAACCAACCTTGGTCAACTATGGTCAATGATGGTCCAATCTCGCATTATGACAAAAATTGCCTCCATTTATGGTTTATATACCTTGGGTTTATAATATTAGTCCCTTGTATTTAATATTATTCCCTTAGGTTCATAATCCCTTGGGTTTTTAGTATTAATCCCTTGGGTTTATAATATCAATCGCTTGGATTTATACTATCATATTTCGAAAACCATGATCAACTATGGTCAACCACGGTTCAACATCGAATTATGACAAAGATTGTCTGAATATGAAAATCAACCATAGTCAACCATGGATGACCGTGTTGGTCAACCATGTTCACTCATGGTCACCTGTGGTCAACCATGGCTCAACGTCACATTGTGATAAAGATTTCCTCAATATGAAAATCAATCATGGTCAATCATAGTCTAATGTCACATTGTGTTCAGAACATCTTCTCAATATGAACATGAACCATGGCCAACCATAATTAACCATGGTCAATCATGATCAACCATGGCCAACCATCGTCTTGAACCATGGTAAATCATGATCAACCATGACCAACCATGACCAACCATGGTCCAAGGTTGGATTGTGACAAATATTGTCTCACTGTGAAAATATACCATGGTTAACAATAGTTAATCATGGTCATCCATGGTAAACAACCATGGTCAACCATGGTCAAACATTATCCAATGTCACATTGTGACAAAGATTTTCTCAATATGAAAATCAACCATGGTCAATCGTGGTCAATCATGTTCAACTATGGTCCAACATCACATTGTGACAAAGTTTTTCAACCATCATCAAATGTCATCAACCATCGTTAACCATTATAAACCATAGTTTAGCATCACATTGTGAAAAATATTGTCTGAATATGAAAATCAACTATGGTCAACCATGGCCAATAACCATGGTCACATAGTGTCAAATTTTGTCTAATGGTCCAATGGCACATTGTGACAACGAAGATCAACCATGGTACAACCTCAAATTTCAGTGATTGGATCAATATGAAAATCAACCATGGTCAACCATAGTCAAACGTCGTATTGTGGCAAAGATTGTGTCAATATGAAAATCAACCATGGTCAAATGTGGTCAATTATGTTTGTTTTAGGGTTTATAATATTTATCTTAGGTTTTATATAACTTGGGTATACAATATTAATTCCTTGGATTTAATATTATTACCTTGGGTTTTTAGTATTAATCCCTTTGGTTTATTAGTTCCTTTGCTTTATAATATAAATCCCTTGGGTTTAATAATCCAACGGTTCATATTCTTAGGGTTTAATATTAATGATAGGGTTTATAATATTATTTCTAGGATTTAATATAAATCCCTTGGGTTTATAATATAAATTCCTTGGGTTTACTAATCCCTTGGGCTTATTAATCTCTTAGGTCTATAAAAATCCCAATATGCATTTGTGACAAATATTTTCTCAATATGGAAAGAAATCATGGTCAACTATGGTCAAAGATGGTTAATCATGGTTAATCATGGTGAACATTGGTGAAACATTGTCAACCATGGCCAATTATGGTGTACAAGGGGTCAACCATCACCAATCGCAGTCAACCATCGTCAACTAGGGGTCACTGTCGCTTTGTGATAAAGATTCTCTCAATATGAAAATCAACCATGGTCCAACGTCGCATTGTGAGAAAGATTGTCTAAATATGAAAATCAACCATGGTCAACCATAGTCAACCATGTTTGTTTTAGGGTTTATGATATTTATCTTAGGGTTTATATAACTTGGGTTTACAATATTAATCCGTTGGGTTTAATATTATTCCATTGTGTTTTTAATGTTAATGCCTTGGGTTTATAGTATCAATCCCTTGGGTTTATTAATCTAAGTGTTCATATTTCTGGGGTATAATATTATTGATAAGGTTTCTAATATTATCCTTAGGGTTTAATATAAATCCCTTGGGTTTATAATCCATTGGGTTTATAATATAAATTATTGGGTTTACTAATCCCTTAGGTTTATAATACTGCCAATATGGGTTTATGACATTTTCTCAATATGGAAAGAAATCATGCTCAACCAAGACCAACTAAGGTCAATCATGAACAACCGTGTTCAATCATGGTCCACATTAGTCAAACTTGTTCGACCATGGTCAATTATGGTTTACCATTGTCCAATGTCACATTGTGACAGAGATTGTTTCAATATGAATATCAACCATGGTCAACCAATGGCCAACGTTGTATTATAAGAGATATTTTCTCAATATGAAAACCAATCATGGTCAACCATGGTTAATAAGCATGTTCACATTGTGACAAAGATTTACCCATTGTCCAATGTCACATTTCGACAACCATGGTAAACTATGGTCAACCATGGTCCAACGTCACATTGTGGCAAAGATTGTCTCAATATGAAAATCGACCATAGTCAACCATGGTCAACCATGTTCACTCATGATCAACCATGGCCTACCATGTTCACTCATGGTCAGCTATGGTCAACCATGTTCACTCATGGTCAGCCATGTTCACTCATGGTCAGCCATGGTCAACCATGTTCACTCATGGTCAACCATGGTCAACCATGTTCACTCATGGTCAACCATGGTCAACCATTTTCCAACATGACATTGTGACAAGGATTGTCTCAATATGAAAATTAATCATGGTTAATCATGGTCCAATGTTACATTGTGGAAAATATTGTCTCAATATGGACATGAACGATGGTTAACTATAGTTAACCATGGTTAATCATGATCAACCATGGTCAACCATTGTCTTGAACCAAGGTAAATCATGATCAACCATAGTCAAAATGGTCCAATGTCGGATTGTGACAAAGATTGTCTCAATACGAAAATCTACCATGGTTAACCATGGTTATCCATAATCAATAACCATGGTCATCCATAGTTAACCATGATCCAATGTCACATTCTGAAAAAGATTATCTCAATATGAAAACCAATCGTGGTCAATCGTTGTCAACTAGGATCAACTAGGGTCCAACGTCACATTGTGACAAAGATTTTCAACCATCATCAAATGTCATCCACCATCGTTAACCATTATCAACCACAGTCCAGCATTGCATTGTGACAAAGATTGTCTCAATATGAAAATAAACTATGGTCAACCATTGTCACATTGTGTCAAAGATTGTCTAATGGTCCAACGTCACATTGTGACAAAAATGGTCAACCCTAGTCCAACCTCACATTGTGACAAAGATTGACTTAATATGAAAATCAACAATGGTTAATAATGGTCAAACATGGTGAACCATGGTCAACAATAGTCCAACATCAGATTGTGGCAAAGATTGTTTCAATATGAAAATCAACCATGGTCAATGTTGGTCACCTATGTTTGTTTGAGGGTTTACAATATTTATCTTAGGTTCTATATATGTTGGGTTTACAAGATTAAAACCTTCGGTTTATTAATCCAAGGATTCATATTCTTAGGGTTTAATATTATTGATATGGTTTATAATATTATTCCTAGGGTTTAATATAAATCCCTTGGGTTTCTAATATAAATTCCAAGGGTTTATTAATCCCTTAGGCTTATTGATCTTTTATGTTTATAATAATCCTAATATGAATTTGTGACAAATATTTTCTCAATATGGAAAGCAATCATGGTTAACTATGGTCAACCATCGTTAACCATGGTTAATCATGGTCAAGATTGGTGAAACATAGTCAACTGTGGCCAATTATTGTGTACTAGAGGTCAACCATCGCAAATCATGGTCAACGATGGTCAACTCGACGTGAGTGTTGCATTGTGATAAAGATTCTCTCAATATGAAAATCAATCATGGTCATCCATGGTCCAACGTCACATTGTGACAAAGATTGAGTCAATATGAAAATCAACCATGGTCAACTATGCTTATTTAAGGGTTTGTAATATTTATCTTAGGGTCTCTATAGATTGGGTTTACAATATTAATCCCTTGGTTTTAATATTATTACCTTTGGTTTTTAGGATTAATCCCTTGGGTTTATTAGTGCTTTAGGTTTATAATATCAATCTCTTGGGTTTATTAATCTAAGGGTTCATATTTCTAGGGTATAATATTATTGATAGGGTTTAGAATATTATTCATGGGGTTTAATATGAATCCCTTGGGTTTATAATATAAATTATTGGGTTTATTAGTCCCTTAGGTTTATATTTCTTCTAATATGGGTTGATTACGAATTTTCTCAATATGGAAAGCAATCATCATCAACAAGGGCCAACTAAGGTCAATCATGAACAGCCATGGTCAATCATGGTCCACATTAGTCAAACATGGTCGACGATGGTCCACTATAGTGTACCATGGTCTAATGTCACATTGTGATAGAGATTATCTCAAAATGATTATCAACCATGGTCAAACAATGTCCAACATTGTATTATGAGAGAGATTTTCTCAATATGAACATCAAGGTCCAACATCGTATTGTGAGAAAGATTTTTTCAATATGCAAATCAATCATGGTCAACCATGGTTAATAAGCATGGTCACATTGTGACAAAGATTGCCTCATGATTCGACGTCACATTTTGACAACTATGGTCAACCATGTTCACTTATGGTCAACCATGTTCACTAATGGTCAACCATGGTTAACCATGGTCAGTCATGGCCAACCATGGTCAATCATGGTCCAACGTTAGATTGTGACAAAGATGGTCTCAATATGAAAATAAATCATGGTTAATCATGGTCCAATGTCACATTGTGACAAATATTGTCTCAATATGAACATGAACCATGGTCAACCATAGTTAACCATAGTTAAGCATGAGCAACCATGATCAACAATTGTCTTGAACCATGGTAAATCATGATCAACCATGGTCAGTCATGGTCAACAATGGTCCAATGTGAGATTTTAACAAAGATTTTCTCAATATGAAAATCTACCATGGTTAACCATGGTCAATAATGGTCATTCATAATCAACAACCATGGTCATCCATTATCAACCATGATCAAATGTCACACTGTGAAAAAGATCATCTCAAGATGAAAATCAAGCATGGTCAATTGTGGTCAATCATGGTCAACCAGGGTCCAATGTCACATTGTGACAAATATTTTCAACCATCATAAAATTTCATCAACCATCATTATCTGTTATCAACCACAGTCCAGCGTCGCATTGTGACAAAGATTGTCTCAATATGAAAGTAAACTATGGTCAACCATGTTCAATAACCAGAGTCACATTGTGTCAAAGATTGTCTAATGATCTAGCATCACATTGTGACAACGATGGTCAACCATGTTCCAATCTCACACTGTGACAAAGATTGGGTTAATATGAAAATAAACCATGGTCATTCATGGTCAATAATGGTCAAATATTGTCAGCCATGGTTAACCATAGTCCAACGTCACATTGTAGCAAAGATTGTTTCAATATGAAAATCAACCATGGTCAACTGTGGTCAACTATGTTTGTTTTAGGGTTTATAATATTTATCTTAGATTTTAAATACCTCGGGTTTACAAGATTAATCCCTTGGGTTTAATAATATTCCTTTGGGTTTTTAGTACTAATCCCCTGGTTTTTTTAGTGCCTTCGGTTTATAATATCAATCCCTTGGGTTTATTAATCCAAGGGTTCATATTCTTAGGGTTTAATATTATTGATATGGTTTATAATATTATTCCAAGGGTTTAATATAAATCGCTTAGGTTTATAATATAAATTCTTTGGGTTTCTAGAATTAATCCCTTGGGTTTATTAATCTCTTAGGTTTATAATAATCCCAATTTCATTTGTGACAAATATTTTCTCAATGTGGAAAGCAATCATGGTCAACTATGGTCAACCATGGTTAACCATGGTCAATCATGGTCAACATTGGTCAAAAATAGTCAACCATGGTCAATTATGGTGTACCATGGTCCAACACCACATTGTGATGAAGAATGTCTAAATATGAATATCAACCATGGTCAACCATGGTCCAACATCATATATTAAGAAAGATTTTCTCAATATCAAAATCAATCATTTTCAACCATGGTCAATCATGGTCAACAACACATTGTGACAAAGATTATGGTGGACCACGGTCACTTATGGTCTACCATGGTCCAACGACACATTGTGATAGAGATTGTCTCAATATGAATATCAACCATGGTCAACCAAGGTCAAATGTTGTATTGCGAGAGAGAATTTCTCAATATGAAAAAGAATCATGGTCAATCATGGTCCAATGATGGTCAATCATGGTCAACCATGGTTAATAAGCATGGTCACATTGTGACAAAGATTGCCTTATGGTTCGACGTCACATTTCAACAACCATGGTCAACTATGGTCAACCATGGCCCAACATCGCATGTGACAAAGATTGTCTCAATAAGAAAATCAACCATGGTCAACCATGTTCACACATGGTCATCCATAGTCAACCATGGTCCAACGTCACATTGTGACAAAGATTGTCTCAATATGAAAATCAATCATGGTCCAATGTCACATTGTGACAAAGATTGTCTCAATTTGAACATGAACCATGGTCAATCATAGTTAACCATGGTCAATCATGATCAAACATGGTCAACCATTGTCAACGATTGTAAATCATGATTAACCATGGTCAGCCATGGTCCAATGTCGAATTGTGATGAAGATTGTCTCAATATGAAAATCTACCATGGTCAATCATGGTCATCCATTGTCAATAACCATGGTCATCCATGGTCAACCATGAACGAATGTCACATTGTGACAAATATCGTCTCAATATAAAAATCAATGATGGTAAACCATGGCCAATAATTGTCAACCAGGGTCCAATGTCACATTATGACAAATATTCTCAATCATTATCAACCATCATCAACCATCGTTAACCATGTTTAACCACAATCCACTGTTGCATTGTGACAAAGATTGTCTCAATATGAAAAGTTGTTATGGTCAACCAAGGTCACATTGTGTCAAAGATTGTCTAATGTTCCAATGTCACATTGTGACAACCATGGTCAACCATGCTCCAAGATTGTATTGTGACAAAGATGGGCTCAATATGAAAATCAACCATGGTCAACCATCATAAATCATGGTCAAACATGGTGAACCATGGTCAACCATAGTCCAATGTTACATTGTGGCAAATATTGTCTCAATATGAAAATCAACCATCGTCAACTATGTTTGTTTTAGGGGTTATAATATTTATCTTAGGTTTTATATACCTTGGGTCTAAAATATAAATCCCTTCGATTTAATATTATTCCCTTGGGTTTTTAGTATTGATCCCTTGGCTTTATTAGTGCCTTAGGTTTATTCCTAGTTCTTAATATAAATACCTTGGGTTTATGATGGACTGGTCTCTGGCTCTAATGTCAGTCTTCCCAATTTGATTGAAATATGCTCGATATCCACCTGGCTATCCCTTGTAAGGCCTTCTAGATCATCAGTCATTTAATGAATAACTCATTTACTATGTAAATGATACAAGGCCTTCAATTGCTCTCACAAATTTATAACACTTCCGCTGGCAGCAATTTAATATCTACTCACCGTTCTCAAGAATGAAAACAGAGTATATGAGCTTGGGCGCGCAGAGCTTTTGAACGCACACACATCATAACGTTATAACAGTCCATCGTGTAAGGATTGAACGCACAGCACACATTATAAGAGGTTTTATAACATTATACAATACACCATAGTTATGCGCACAGGTCCACGGGCTTCAATGTTGTGCTGTCCATACAAATTCCGCCATATAATATACGCTGTCCTCCGGTTTGCAACTGCCATGGTTCAATGCACAGCGCACAGAGTTTTTAACACACAGCACAATTCACCCAATGTAACATTGAATACTACACAACCATTGCGTTTCTCATACAATCCCAACACAATATTATACACTGTATATCGGGTTTAGTTCCACGGTTTATAGTTAAATGCCACAACGCTTACATGTATACCACATAAATCTACATGTATACAGCGTTTCAACATAAATCTACAGGCATACATATAAATCAATATAATGGACAGCGCAGCTACTCTAAAATACATCCAAACCTTTCTATTAATCCATTCAAATGTGAACTGCGCAGAAGACATGCATGACAACTATTCATAGCCAAAAATATATATTATCCTCCACAGGTCCGCGCTATCCATTTACAATTCAAGATTGTTTCTCCATTGAAGAGCTGCCATTCGACTCTTCCGCCAATCGTTCCTCTGCTGTTTCAACACACACAGATTTATATATAACATATAAATTTCATTCAAATCCCATGTTAAGCAGTGCCATCCTCAAACTACTCAGCGGATTTCTTTTTAATTATTCTTCTCAAAATACATTCAGTACATGACATAACAGAGAGAGTTTTCATCGAACAACTCTGGCATCGCCTCCCCCCTAGCTTGGCGGACAAGTTCCTCTTTTATTTATCATGTATAATCTTATTTAGTACAAAGGAGCTTTTACATAGAAATCTAAGGCTTTTACAATTTAGCAAGTTTGTTATCCATGTTGATCCTACTTTTTAAATAAAAGATAGCATGTTTTATTTTTTTTTACTTTTTTTTTCTATTTTTAACTGAAAAAAACATATTTTTAACTGGAAAAAACATAGAAGCTGCAGGCTTTTCTCTGAGTCGTCTGCTCCTGCATCAGACTCCCAAGGTTGAAAATGATCATGATCTCCTGATCATGTTTTTTTTTTTTTTTTTTTTATCTTGTCCACCTAGATCCCACACTTTTTTCTGCAAATCCTCATCTGTTGTTACTTGCTACTTTTCTCCAGGTCTCCATATTTTATGTTGTCCTCCTCCACTAGCTGCACTTTCATAATCCGTCTATGTTTTCATCTTGCTGCTGCTTCCGTTGCTCCTCTTCCTTGCTGATGTTTTCCGCTGAGATGCTTTCAACATGATTCTTCTAATGAGCTCAATTTCTTTGTCCAATAATTCTTCAAGCTGTTGATTTCTTTCTGCCTGCTGAGCTAAGACGGCTTGCTCAGTTTGTACTGTCACCCGCTGACTTCTTGCTTCTATGCTTGTTTCTGTTCTGACTTCCACCCGATCATCCACACCCTCTTTTCCTTTGGAACAAAAAACTTCTTCTCTCCTCAACTGAGTCAAATGTTCTGCACGAATACCTGCACTCACAAAACACTTGTTAGAATAAAAATAATAAGGCATCAGTGCCTTACTTCCCTCTGCCAGCATTTCAGTATACTGATCCCAATCATTCTTGAAACTATCACTCAGTTTATCCTCAACATCATCCTCTCCGAGAATGCCTCTGTATTCTCGAACCTCTTTATTTTCATTCATCTCTGTCTTTATATTCTGAATATTTATCCTCTGTACTTCTAGCCTCTTCTCTAGAACATTTAACTCATGCCATAAACTTATCATCTCTTTTGAGAAACTTTCTGTGCAATCTTCAATACTTTCACAAGCCAAGCTTTCTGTTGTTACTATCTCCTCACCTGCATTCATGCACAACTTGTCAGTTTGAAAACTACAATTTTTAACAGTCTCACTTGTCGGTTCAAATACCAGCTCTTCCAGCTGATTCTCTTCTTCGTTCGCATGAACTTCCTCTTCCAACTCAGCTGCTCTGATTTCTTCCTGTTTCAATTGAACATCCACTGTCTGCTCCAGGTATTCCTTTCCTCCAAATAACAGAGTTTTTGAATCAATCTTCTGTCTTGGTACATCTTCCTGCAAAGGCAACTATGTATGATTGACACCATCCTTTCCAAATTTGTAGGTGTTCCTCTTCCCATCATGCATGGCTGCTCTGCCATATTGCCAAGGTCTTCCAAGAAATATGTGACACACATCCATAAGCATCACATCACAAACAATTTTATCTTTGTACTTGCCCACTTGGAATTCTAATTCACACTGTTCACTTACCAGCAGTTGATGTCCCTTTTGCAACCACGACACTTTATACGGTGTTGGGTGCCTCCTTGTTTTCAGATTCAATTTCTCTACTACTTTTGTAGAAACCAAGTTATCAGTGCTGCCACTATCAATGATCATCTGGCAACATTTCCCTTGAACTTTGCATACTGTCCTGAATAAATTTTTCCTTTGTGGCGGTTCAGTCACCTCCTTTGCTGGCTTGATCAAAACTTTGTTAAGTACCAAAGACTCTCCGCTTTCTGGTGTATCCACTTCTTCTGTTACTACTGCCACTGGTACCTCTTCTTCAACTGGAGCCACAATTTCATTCCTCTGCTTTATTTCTGCACTCTCTAGGCACTCAAAAGCTCTATGTCCCAGCTTATTGCATCTGTAGCATCTTACTTCTCTGCCTCCTCCTCGGCCTCTTCCTCTGGAAAAACTCCCTCTGCCTCTTGCATCACTTCCTGTGGATGCATGTTGGGTTGAGCTACTGCTAGCTCCTTCTGCAGGTGCTGTAGATCTTCTACTACCACCTTGACTTTCTTTTCCTCTAAAAGTCCCTCTCCCTCTGGCAGACTGCTTCTTCATGAGTTTTTCCTCCGCTTTCAATGCTATTTGATAAGCTTCCTCTACTGTTTTAGGAGACAGAAGACTTATCTCATCCTGAATGTCCATCCTGAGGCCATTCATATATCTAGCCACTCTCTCATCTGTATTCTGGGCTTCTCTAGCTCTTATGCTCACCTTATAAAACTCTTCTGTATATTCTTTCACTGTTAAAGCTCTCTGTCTAAGATTTTGCATTTGTCTAAATAACGTTTGCTGATAATTACTGGGCAAAAACTTACCTTTTAGCTTTGCTACCATTTTGCTCCAATTCTTGATTGGCTACTTACCCAGTCTCCTCCTTTCCGCCTGCACACCATCCCACCAGAGCGCTGCATGGC
>APFE030165954.1:60074-73591 GCA_000404065.3 Pinus taeda
GAAAGGATGAGGATGTGGAAGCATTGTTGTGCACCATTTCTATTATCCAACTAGATTGGATAAACGAAGCAAGGGAGGAATGGAAGAATGATGAAGAAGTGTGGGCACATATTCGAAAGTTACAACAAGATTCCAGTACATCTGATACATTTAGCTGGCAAAATGATTCATCATGGTACAAAGATCTCTTATACCTCTATAATAATTCCCAACTCAAACAAAATATTCTCATGGAATTGCACACTTCTCCCTTAGGAGGGCACTCAGGATTTTTAAAAACTTACCACAAGGTTAAGAAGGAATTTTTTTGGGATGGACTTACATCAAATATTCAAAAGTTTGTGGCGAAATGTTTGGTTTGCAAACAAAATAAAGTTGAAACAACTATGACCCTGGGTCTATTACAACCTTTATCCATTCCAAGCCAATGTTGGGAGGAGGTTTCAATGGATTTTATGATGGGCTTACCCAAGTCTAAGGGAAAGAGTATCATCATGGTGGTAGTTGACAGACTTACCAAGTATGCACACTTATATGCATTATCACACCCATTTAAAGCCAGTGCAGTTTCTACTGCATTTATGGAAAAAATTCAAAAGTTACATGGAAACCCAAAGATTATTGTAAGTGACAGAGATCCCATTTTCACTCGAATTTTTTGGACATAATTATTTTCTTGTCTCGATACTCAGTTAGCTCATAGCTCATCTTATCATCCTCAATTTGATGGGCAAATTGAGATAGTAAACAAATGTTTTGAAGGATACCTTTGGTTCTTTGTATCTGATAAACAAACACAATGGGTCAAATGGTTGCCAGGTTGAATGGTTGTTGAATGGTGGTATAAAACTTCCTTCCATATAGCAACAAAAATGACCCCATTTACAGCACTTTATGGATATTAGCCACCATCCGTCACATAATATTTAAGAGAAAATTCTAAGGTTCAAGCAGTGGAACATCACATCAAACATCAATAACAAGTCCTCCAACTCTTAAAGGATAACATCGTGTTGGCACAGAATAGAATAAAACAACACGTAGATCAACATCACAGTGAAAGAAGTTTTGATGTAGGTGATTGGGTATTCCTACGGCTACAACCATATAAAAAAATGTCCCTTAAGCAAGGTAAGAAGGATAATAAATTATCACCAAAGTATTATGGTCCATACAAGGTGTTGCAAAAGATTGGTACTATGGCATACAAATGGAGCTTCCTGCAGCTTCTTGAGTTGACACCAAGTTTTTCTATGTTTTCATTGTCAAAGAAGAGTTATAGGCAACAAGCTCCGAGTTCAAAAAATACTTTGCCACACTTGCAGGGGAGAAAATTATATTGGAACTCAAAGTGTCACAGAAACCAAGGAACTCGATTAGCTTACTAAATCGTCAAATTCAAAAGGTATTTCTCATCAAGTGGAAGAACTTATCCGCTAAAGATCCCACATGGAGGATGAGAATTTTATACAGAAGCATCCAAAAGCTACTTCAAAGCGTTGAGGGAAACACTTTTTTTGAGGAGGAGGGATGTTAGGTCCCTATAAATATAGTGATTTACCCCATTACTATTGTTAGTTGTTCCCTTATTAATATTGTTTGTGCCCCTATTGTTCCCTCATATTGTTATTACTGTGCCCCATAGGATCCCTCTAATTGTTATTTTTTGTGCTTTATTATTGTTATTGTTAGTCGGATGGGTTATATTACGACTCCTCTAGAAGCCCCTCCATATATCAGAATATGAGGTTTTTTCATTTGATTATCAAGAATCATTCTTTGTGTAATGCAAAGGAGGTTGCCCCCTCGAAGAGGCTGAATTCTAAGGCGTTGATCTATCTTTTCTATCTTGTTGTAAGCTGGTTTCATAACAAAAAACCCCATCTTGCATCACGCTTGGGTGGCATAAGGATGCCCAGTCTTGGCTCAACCACTGGGGGTTAAATGATGAGATCATCTTGGGAAGCAAGGATAGTGTCAAAGATATTATCACCTCCAAATTTTGGAATAAGTTATGGGATGATAAAGAGATGGAGGGTAAGAGGGGTAAGAGGAAGCTAATATATTATAAGGAGGTGATCAACCCCAACCTTGAGAATCAGAATTATCTTTCTATTTTAATGAGCTCGAAGAAAAAGATGAACATCGCTAAGATTGGAACTAACTCTTATGATCTTCGGAGTGAAATGGGGAGATGGTCTACTCCTAAGACTTAGTGGGATGATATAATCTATCAAATTTGCAATACTAATAAAGTGGATGATGAAAAACACTTTATTTTAGAGTGTTCGGCTCTTATTGACATCCGTTCTCATTTCTCTAACATCTATCACAATTCCAATCTTCTGACTTACTAAGTGAACCCAACTATAGTGACCTTAACGCACTTCTTTCCTTTTTTTAGCAGAGAAGTAAGATCCTAAATAATTACAATTATATTCTTCATTTTAAGGTCTAATGAATGGCATTGGCCTTAGTGGACATTAATCATCATCATCAATAATTATTTATTAAAATATTAAAGTTTTGCCAGCAGCTTGGTGCAGGAGTCTGGGCGGTGGTAGATGTTTCTGCAGACTAATAATTCAAGACCTCCCTGGCAATTGTTCAAAAGTAATTGCTCATAATACTTATTCTATGTTATTGAATTAATATCCATGGTTCCTTGGCTACAGGTTTTCATTGCTGAGTGACTGATTAACTGTTTATAACAGGTTACCTGGGTAGAGCACATCGATTATGACGATAGAGGTGTGCACAACTTGTATCGTTCTGTGGTTAGCTCCGGATTGGCGTTTTGATCTCAGCGTTGGTTGTCAACACTGCAGCACCAATGTGAACTTCTAGCTCTCATGGAGATAAATGCAGATACCACTGGTAGGCCTTGTTAGCTGTCAGTCTCATATTCCATAATTATGAATCTATTTAAAAAAATAAATATTTGTTTAAGATATGTAAAACAATCACATCATTAGAATTTTGTTAATATGTTTGGAACTATCCTAAACCTAAATCACTGGATAGTTGAAATAACCCTAAATCACTGGATAGTTGAAAAAACATCTACTGATCTATAGAACCAAACCCTAATGTGATTTCTACTCTTATTTTTCATGATATAAATTACAGAAAGCTAAATTCAATTAATATTTATTTATATATCATTACTATGAATCTATTTTCATCTAAGAATATTTATTTATTGGATCAGCTTTCCCAGATACCAGAGGTCGGCAAAGCTTGCTGAAACTTGCTCAGCGAATGACGCGTGACTTCTGTGCTTGTCTGACTCCATCGATGGTTAACAACTGGGCTACGTTATCTGGGAACGGTGATGAGGATATTCGAGTGTCCACACGGAAGAACATGGCGAACCCCGAGTTTCCTGGCCATGTTGTGATTTGTGCTGCCACTTCATTCTGGCTTCCCATTACTCCACAGAAATCGTTCGATTTCCTGCAAGATCTGAAATGTTGAAACTAGGTTAATGACTTATTCTTCACCCAATATCTAATAGATAGAATTGATCCAGTGATTAGATTTTATATAATACTAAGATATATTGCAGTTAAAAATTTGCCATCTCTAATATTTCAAGATCAAATAATGTATTGGGATATGCTCTCTACCGGCGAACCAAAGCAGGAAATAACAATCATTGTGAAGGGACAAGATCGTTGGAACAGTGTTAGCATCCTCGGATCGAATGTAAGTGTTGGAGCTTCATGCTGCACAAAAGTATAGATGTCCCATAACATTTTTGTATATTGACTTATTCCATATATGTAGAATCCCATAATATGGATTGTCCTGCAATCAATGCCATGAATTGAATCTTTGCAATTCATGCCATGAATCTTTTCACCTATTATTACTACTATCTCAGTTTGTGTATTTCAATATTTGCAGGGCATCAGTACGAGTCAGACTGCATTCATTTTACAGGAGCGTTGTACAGATGCTTGGGGGTCTATTATTGTTTATGCTCCTTTCGATATGGCTTCCTTGCATGCAGTGATGCAAGGAGGTGAACCTGACCATGTTATGCCATCGAGCTTTCTAATTCTCCCAGATGGACTTGGTACACTCACTGAAATTGGATGTAGCTCAAGCACTATCCATAAAGGAGGATCTATTTTGACAGTTGCATTCCAGATATTGTTAGCCAATATGGAGACACCTAGGGCTACGATGGAAGATGTGCAAGTGGTGCAATAGTTGATCTCCAACACAGTACAGAAAATTAAATCAGCATTGATTTTGGAAGCTACTTGACAGAATCGTGCTATTATATTCTTACTGTTTCTGAATTATTTTGATGTGATTTATATTTCATGTGAATTATTTGTGATGAGGTGACAATGGATATCAATAACATTTGGTAGCCAACATTAAGGCTTTCAGAATGGTAGCCAACATTAAGGTTTTCAGAATGATTTGCCAAAAGAAATTGGTAAACATTGTTTAGGTTATTCATTCGGAACTCAAGAGTGCACCACATATATCCTTGCCAAGTGGTAACGCACGATTATACCAAAAATCCCCTATCAAAGGATTGCTGATGGAGGATATCAAGAGTGTTTCGTTGACATTGGCCATGGTAGCCAGCATTAAGGTTTTCAGAATGAGTTTCTTGGGATATTCTCTTTGATGGAATCCCATAGCATAAGAAATTGCCAAAAGCCATTGGTAATGCTTGCTTCCGTTATGCATTTGGCAGTCAAGAAGGCACCAAGTATATCCCTACCAACTTGGAAAGCACAATTATATATCAAAAATACCCTAATATTTCTAGGATAATAAAGAACTTTTGTTCTAGGGATTGAATCAATTGTTCATGGACTTCACCACATTGCAAGGGTAATTGTTCGGATATTAACTTCCATCTAAATAGGAATACTGTATGGAGAAATTAAGTTTTAAGTTTCATCTTGAGATTATAAATGTCATTAAATGCCATGATTCAATTATTCTGAGCCTGTATGTGCTATGTGGTAATTAAATTTGCATTTGTATTTTATTTTTAAAATGTTTTTCTTTTAGATCTGATTCATGGTTTGGATTATTTTTGGCGACTTTTATTTTTGTTTTCACTGCATTGGTTTTTCTGGCATTGTCTAGCATTTAAAAAGTATTATTGTTTTTTTCTGAAATATTAAAAAGTATTATTGTTTTTTCCTGAAATATTCAAAATATTAAAGTTTTTTATCTTTCTTATTTAAAAAATCTTTTAATTAATATAAGTAAAATAATGTTATTTATACACGGTTCAACGCAAAGAAACCTGCTTATACACACGTTCATATGGGGAAACTTGTGTACATACTTGTCTTTAACCTAAACAAACTGCTTATATAACATTTCATAAGAAAAATCAATAAAGGGATCTGAAGAAACTATTCAGACTTAAAGTCTGAGTTCCTATCAGAACAAACAACTCAGTTATAGTAAGAAAATCAAAGGTTGAGCCCTGATTGGCTTAAATTAACCCAAACTAGGAACAACAATATTGTTGTCCCTAGTGGAGTCGCCAATTCTGTTGAGGGACAAAGTCCCCTAGGGTTTTGGGTCAACACCCTAGCAAAGTGGGGGTCATCTACAGTTAAAAAAAGCATTCCACACAGCCATGATACTAAAATAAGCAAACTATGTGAAGAGAGGTGCACCTCGGGGTCCTTCGTTCAGGTAGATCCAACGAGGGTCCAAACCCTCTTGGAGTTCCTTTCGATCTTTAAACCTACAAAACAATAAATTCAAAGAAGAATAGCAGTATATGGACCAAGCATCATATAGAAATCAACTTCATAACATATTGAAAGGTAGTTAGTTATACAATTGAAACAAGGACTCATATGTAAACCATAACAACTACATCATAAGCATGAAGAAGATTGATTTCGGGAACAAGACAAGTGTTTCTTTATTGCAGATAACTAAAAAAAAGTAAGGAATGATATCACCTGAATCTTCCTCTCGTTGGCTCCAAGCAGAACTGTCCTCCGGATCCGTCCAATCCCAAGTCTTCAAAAGGCTCCTTCCATGACTCACACAAGGATATCTCAACTAGTGAAAATACATCATAACTCAAAGAAACAAGGGTTTCCTGTAATGGGGGAAGTGCTCGAAGCACAAGGATCTTCAAATCTAATAAGTGTTGGAAATAATACTGAGAGGGGGGGGGGAAAGGAGGGTGGTGAATCAGTATTACCAGATCAGTAAAACTTATTCATTTTCTTACTCAGATCCATATACGCTACTTCAGTTAATGATATCCGCGTGTATACGCGACTGTGTCTAAAGAAACTAGCGTATATCCAGATTATTTATAAGTCACATACTCCATTACATGTTGATCTTTAGATAATGCATCAGAAGTTCATTGACCATATGAACAGTAGACAGAAGCAATAAACAGAACAGATCATCACACACAAGAAGCACACATGAACACCATGATATAAGGTGGAAACCCAATGTGGGTGAAAACCACCTGCTGCAATTTGTTTCTATCTTCCTTTAATAAGAAACTTCTTTTACAATGTACTGGTGCAGTCATTTACCAGTACGCAGGCTGCAACCTGCAGAGAGCTACAACCCTCTATCGTTCTCCAGCTTCTTCTGGAAGGGAGCTACAACCCCCATAGTTCTTGTACTAGCTAAGATACTAGTACATAGGCACCGACCTACAATCTTCTCTCCTCCAGGTACCACGTTTCATAAATTTTCAGACTAGATACACTGAAGCACAACTCTATAATCTGAAGGCCACATTTAATCCAATTTTCATACTGGACCCATCAACACAATCAATCAATACTAGCATTATCAATCTCTGAATCATTGAACCCTGTCAACAAAATGCTGTCACCAGAACACAGAGTAGAAACGTGAACTCTGCAACACTATTCAAAACCAACTGTATCATCAAAATCATGCATTAAAGTACATACGCTACTTGGAAAAAGCAAACCTGCGTACATACGCTCTTTTTCCAAAGTCAACCCACGTACAGATCTATAAATATTCAATCATGACTTGCAGCGATTTAAAACTTAAGTTATACCCAGTTCAGATCATTACATGCGTCAGTATACAGATCTAGAATAAACATAATCAATCATATAGAGATAGTTCATTTCAAACAATTTGATCCTGATCTATCCTTAGATCTTGTTCTCCATCAACTTGTGAGATCCCTCCTTAGCTTAGACCCGATAAGCTATCAAAGCCTCCATATAATATTTCGGGTTCAAGGTATCGCTACTTTGGACTTCGACACTTTAAAGAGTTAGATCCTCTCTACTATAGTTTTGCGATGCGATATTGGTTTGGACCCGATATGGGTATAAGCCAGATATGATAAGGTTTCAGGTCGAAAACTCCATTCTCGCTAAGTCTTATCACGGTTTTCTTGTGTAAAACACAGTTTTGCCTGCAGAACTCTGTAATAGAAATAAAGAACCAAGGCTTGCCGATATAAAGGAAATGCACTCCAAAGGATTTAGCCAATGTGTTAGTTGGAAAAAATAAGGCCAAATCACTGTTATTATGACTCAGAAGAAAAGTAATGAAACCAATACACACTTAAATACCAATTAACATGCAAATACCAATTAATAGGAAAATACTATTTTGATGCACAGAAAGGCTTTCGGAGGTCACTGCACCTCTAGGATGACCCAATACATAGAGAAAATACCCCTCTTCCTTTGAAAAATATGGGACAAAGGCATGCAGTAAAAATCTCATTACAATAACATTAAACTTACATATGTATTGGTTCATGTTAACAACCAGTTCCTAAAACAGGGGCGTTATTTAATACAACTATCAGTTTTGTGACACATCCTCCTTGAGAACCTCAACTTTGCTTAACTAATCCTATTAGTTCAGCAAGGTATTCTCGTCGAGAACCTCCATTATAGCCTAACTATTAACATTTATTACAACATGATTTATTCCTAAATTCTATCTCTATACTAAACTAGAAAAAAATGGAAACTGATGGCTAAAGAATCCCACTCCTTTGTTTGTAGATTTTTTTTTTTTTGGAATAAGTTTGAAGATTTTCCCTGCAAGTCTCATGACCCTGCATCATCATATAATAATATCAATAGAAATTCCAATCCTTGGTATGACAAGGATTGCAAGAGTTCCAAGAAAACTATTCATGACACTCCTAACCAAAATTCAAAGCTCCGAAATATTAGTATATATAAACCCCTCATTAAAGAGAACAAGCAGTCATATATTAATAAGAAACAAGAGCATCTTCTTCTCCTCACTAAAGCTGCACCCATAAATTTTTGGTGGAATGGTCTTGTTCTCAAATCTAAAGATAATCAATCGATCCCCTTATAAAAGTGGGAAATCTATCTTAAGAAGTTGTATGACTCCTGAGACACCATGGACAACATTGTTAGCACCCCTATTAAGGAAGAGATCTTTTATCTTTAAGATGTTGAATCAAGATCAATAAGCTCACTACGGGAAAGGTAAAGACATTGAAGGATACCAAGCTGAGATCTTAAAGTTGGGAAGATCTATCCTTATTCCTCATCTTCATAAGTTTCTCAATTTGGCTATAAAACTTGGCTTCTGTAAGCCTTGGATGCAAAGCCTTATTATGCATATCTTCAAGAATGGGGAAAAAATTGTTCCCGCTAATTACAAGACCATTATGACAAGCCACATCTTAGCTAAGCTTTATGGTCTCATTTTGGAAAATAAGATAGAGATTGGCTTGGTAGCCATGATAAAAGAGCTAAAGGGAAATATGGTTTTAGGAGAGACCATTTTACTATCGACCATCTCGTCACTCTCAACATCATTTCCAAGGAATGTTGCAAGAGTAAAGGTGATATATTTTGTTGCTTTCTGGACTTCAGAAAATCCTTTAACATTGTTCCCTGGGATAAGCTTTGGAACATGCTTGATGAGGTCATCATTCCTCCCGAGTTGAAGATTTTTTTGATTCACCTCTACGAGATGGTTATTGCCAAGATTAAAACCACTGAAGGGTCGTCTAAAGATATTAAATGCAATATCAAGGTTAATCAATGGTGTCCACTTTCCTCTACACCTTTTGTTATTTACATGGATATGTTAGAGGAGTGTCTTGAAATCATGAGGTGCACAGGAACTGGGCTCGTTGGTGATATGATCACTCTTCTCCTCTATGTTGATGATATCATTCTTCTTTGTAGAAGCCATTAAGACATGGACAAGAAACTTAAGAATCCTCATAGTTATTACTCCAAGATGGGTATGGTACTTAATACCGACAAGTGATGATGATTAAATCCAAAGACACCATCCATGGAAATTTCGCCTGTGATGAAAATTTCTTGGAAAACGTCTCTTCTTATAAATATTTAGGTATTGACATCGCTTATCATCTTAACTGGAACTACAACACTGAGAAAAGTATTATGGGAGGCTGGAAAGCTTATTATGCACTTGAAAAGAATTGTAAGGTTGTTGATATTTGTAACTGGAGTACAAATGGTTTCTCTTTGAGACCCTCGTCACCCTTTTTGTCGTGTATGGTTGTGAAGTCTAGGGTTGCAGTATGTCTAGAGAGTCTTGGAGAAAGATTGAGATGATACAAAATAAATTCATAACCTACAACCTCAAGATCAAGGGAAATATCCTCTATCATATCCTCTTGATCAAAGGTGGCCTCTCCCGTATTGAAAATAGGGTATATATATCTAATGTATCAGAAGAATATTTACAACATGGAATCCAAGAGGGTTCGTAAAATTGCTTTTAAATTTAGTAAAAACGTTAGGACCTTATAATACTAGTGATTACCCCATTACTATTGTATTTGTAACCCTTATTAATATTGTTGTGCCCCTATTGTCCCCATATTGTTATTAGTGTGCCCCATAGAATCCCTCTATTGTTATTTTTGTGCCTTTATATTATTATTGTTAAGTCGGCTGGATTATATTGTGACTCCTTAGACTCCTATATATAGAAAAGAGGTTTTGTCATTTGAATCATCAAAGAATCATTCATTTGTGTAATCTAAAGGAGGTTTCCCCCTCGAAGAGGCTGAATTCTAAGGCATTGATCTATCTTTTCTATCTTGTTGTGAGCTAGTTTCATAACATTTGGGATCAGAGCTTTGGATTCTAGGGTTTCGCTGCTCCGAATAGATTATTTTGAAATTTTCACTATAACTTTTTTCTGCAACGTTTTAGAAGCAAAAAACAAAACCCATTTGTGAAGAAATCGCGCTGAACCCCGAGTTCAAATTTCAGAGCTTTTCACGCTATATTTGCGTAGATATGATCTGAGGAAGTTGGTCTTTTTGCAGACTCCTCAATTACATTCCAAACAGGTGACCTGGGGAAAATCATCGTAACTTTCTCTCTGAGCATCAGATTGAAATTTCATAAGGTAAATAAAGAGGACAGACTATAGTTTTTTTATATATTTTTCAAAGCCAAAGTTTGAAACAAGGACACATGGCATGTCGTACAAGTTCTCTCTACTGAACTAGTCTATAATTAGGTCACTATGGGAGATTTGGCATAACTCTTCCTTGGAGAATCCAATTTGCATCTGATTGGTGGCATCGGAGAGAGGACATAGAGAGCTACTGCAAGTCGCAATTTCAAAACTGGAAGATTCGAAATTATAGAGATACATTAGAGGAAATATAGAACTTTTATAAAGTGAAAAATGGTGTGTAGATTTTTTTAAATTTACTTAAGCTTGGTTTGAAAAATTAATTTGAAGGAATTCAAAGGGCATAGTAGATCATTATTATCAGTAACTGATGCCCTGAGGGAAGAAAATACAAACATCTAGTAAGCAACCTGAAAGCTCTAGCATGACTCATTAAGAAGAGGAAGAAATGCTACATGATATATCAAAATTACAAGACCAAGTGCAACAAATTTCATTCTCACAAAAGCTAACAAAAGCTAATATAAATGGCTTGGAATCTATGATAAAGGGCATGGAAGCTAAGATGGACGATTTGAAGATAGATTTGAAGACAGGAATGGTAGATTTGAAGACAGATTTGACAAATTTTATACAAGAAATACTTACTAATGGTGAAAGGGTAGTAAAGGAAACTCATGATGTGAACAAAATAAATGTTAATCATGATTTCATAGAATCTAATGTTGGATCAAAGACCCACCACATTCCAAAAATAGATATGAGGAAGTTTGATGGCAAGAATCCTGCAACATGGATATTACATATGGAGCAATTTTTCGATCTCAATAATGTGCAAAACACACAAAAGGTACGTATTGCAACTTTATATTTGGAACCAAATCAGTTTGTATGGTATCAATGGCTCTGCTCTCGTAAACAATTTATCTTAGGCAATTTTTACAGAAGAATTGATAGCACATTATGAGGATACAAAAAGCAACACTTTTTTTAGCCAATTGATAAAGTCTCAAACAAAAGGGTTCAATAATGGAGCACATTGAGGAGTTCCAAAAATTGAACATAAGGGTAAAAAATATTCCAGAGGAGCATAGGATTGATGTGTTCATAGGGACTTTAAAGGATAATATCCAACATGATGTTCACCTTTGGGAACCTGATTCATTAGAGAAGGCATTCAGGTTAGCAAGAAAAATGGAAAGCAAAATTATGGCAACCAGGAAGCATACCACTCACATCTATAAAGATGGAAGTGGTGTTGCCGCTAGTCTTCCACAACCTATAAGGTTGACACCACAACAATTGGAAGAAAAAAGAGAAAAAGGGCTTTGTTACAGTTGTGATAGCAAATACACTAAAGGTCATAAGTGTGCTGAGAAGCAATTATTCTACATAGATTGTGAAGAGGAAGAAGAAAAGGAGCAAGAAAGGTCAAAAGAAGAGGATATACTCCAGTAACAAAGCCTAGATAAAGAAGAAATGAATCCGACCATATCTTGTAATGCATTGCTGGAATTACCATTCCTCAAACCATCAAGATAGAAGGACAAATCAAGAAGAAAAAGGTAATAGTGTTGATTGATTCAGGAAGTACCCACAATTTTATTCATTGTAGGGTAGCAAAAGAATTGAATTTCTTCCTGTATCCAGCACTAGAGTGTCAAGTGATGGTTGCAAATGGAGGAACAATAAATTGCTCTAGAGAGTTCCATAATATCAAGCTATCCATGGGAGAATATGTATTGACTAGCCCAATGCTTTCCATTCCAATGGGAGGTGGTGATATTGTACTAGGAGTCCAATGGCTACAATCCTTGGGTACAATAACTTTTAATTTTCAAGAACTTTTCATTAAATTTTTTACGGAATGAAAGGAAGTTGAATTAAGGGGTATTGCAGGGAAACTAGGAAAGATAGTCAGCTCTAATGGTATGACAAATCTTCTAAAAAAGGAACAAAGAGGTGTAATTGCACAATTATGTTCACTAGATGTTTCCACATCGAAATCATCTATTTCTCCAGATGTCCAAAAATTCTTGAACAATCATTCGAAGGTATTTGAGACTCCCAAAGGTCTCCCACCTATTCATGATCATGATCATGTTATTCATCTGATTCCAGGAAGTGTTCCTCCAAGCATTAGGACGTACTGATATCCCTATGCCCAAAAGAGTGAAATCGAATATATGGTTGTAGAAATGCTAGAGGCTGGTATGATTCAACCTAGCCAAAGTTCTTTCTCTGCTCCAGTAGTATTGGTGCAGAAGAAGGATGGATCATGGCGCATGTGTCTGGATTATAGGGAGCTCAACAAGCTCATTATTAAAGATAAGTTTCCCATTCCTGTCATTGATGAATTACTAGATGAATTGCATGGATCAATTTACTGCACCAAGTTTGATCTTCATTCAGGATACATCAAATCAAAAT
This sequence comes from Pinus taeda, assembly GCA_000404065.3. NCBI lineage: Eukaryota > Viridiplantae > Streptophyta > Pinopsida > Pinales > Pinaceae > Pinus > Pinus taeda. Next base: position 72,927 of record APFE030165954.1, read on the forward strand.
GAATAAAAGACATTCTGAGAACACATTAGAACTCATGAGGGTCCATGAATTTTGTCAGCCTTGGCCTACTATGCACCTTCAATTTCCAGTTTGATGAATTCATTTTCAAAGCCTTCCTTAGAACTTTTTGTATGTTTTTTTGATTATACTAATCTACAACAAGTCTTGGAAGGATCATGTTGAACATGTTGATAGGGTGCTACAACTATTGGAGGACAAAAATTTATATGCAAAAAGATCCAAATGTTTCTTTGGAGTACAAGAGGTGGAATATCTGTGTCATATTGTATCTCATGAAGGAGTTAAGATAGACCCTAGCAAAATTAAATCCATTAACGAATGAAAAATCCCCACATTTGTAAAGCATCTGCGAGGATTCACAAGATTGTTAATAATTATGGGAGAATAGCAGCACCTCTAACAACATTATTGAAGAAAGATGCATTTTCATGGACTCCAGAAGCAACAAAGGCCTTCGAACATCTTAAAGAGGTAATGTACCAAGCACCAGTCTTAGCTACAATGGACTTCACAAAAACGTTTTTTGTGGAATATGATGCTTCAAGATATGGAATGGTGTTGTTTTGATGCAAGATGAAAGACCCATTGCTTTTGAAAGTCATCCGATCAAGGGAAAGTTTTTACACAAAGCTATTTATGAGAAG
>APFE030165954.1:73611-89738 GCA_000404065.3 Pinus taeda
TGGATAAACGAAGCAAGGGAGGAATGGAAGAATGATGAAGACGTGTGGGCACTTATTCGAAAGTTACAACAAGATTCCAGTACATCTGATACATTTAGCTGGCAAAATGATTCGTTATGGTACAAAGATCGCTTATACCTCTGTAATAATTCCCAACTCAAACAAAATATTCTCATGGAATTGCACACTTCTCCCTTAGGAGGGCACTCAGGATTTTTAAAAACTTACCACAAGGTTAAGAAGGAATTTTTTTGGGATGGACTTAAATCAAATATTCAAAAGTTTGTGGCGAAATGTTTGGTTTGCAAACAAAATAAAGTTGAAACAACTATGACCCTGGGTCTATTACAACCTTTATCCATTCCAAGCCAATGTTGGGAGGAGGTTTCAATGGATTTTATGACGGGCTTACCCAAGTCTAAGGGAAAGAGTATCATCATGGTGGTAGTTGACACACTTACCAAGTATGCACACTTATATGCATTATCACACCCATTTATAGCCAGTGCAGTTTCTACTGCATTTATGGAAAAAATTCAAAAGTTACATGGAAACCCAAAGATTATTGTAAGTGACAAAGATCCCATTTTCACTGGAAATTTTTGGACATAATTATTTTCTTGTCTCGATACTCAGTTAGCTCATAGCTCGTCTTATCATCCTCAATTTGATGGGCAAATTGAGATAGTAAACAAATGTTTGGAAGGATATCTTTGTTGCTTTGTATCTGATAAACAAACACAATGGGTCAAATGGTTGCCATTGGTTGAATGGTTGTTGAATGGTGGTATAAAACTTCCTTCCATATAGCAACAAAAATGACCCCATTTACGACACTTTATGGATATTAGCCACCATCCGTCACATAATATTTAAGAGAAAATTCTAAGGTTCAAGCAATGGAACATCACATCAAACATCAATAACAAGTCCTCCAACTCTTAAAGGATAACATCGTGTTGTTGCAGAATAGAATGAAACAACAGGTAGATCAACATCACAGTGAAAGAAGTTTAGATGTAGGTGAATGGGTATTCCTACGGCTACAACCATATAAAAAAATGTCCCTCAAGCAAGGTAAGAAGGATAATAAATTATCACCAAAGTATTATGGTCCATACAAGATGTTGCAAAAGATTGGTACTATGGCATACAAATTGGAGCTTCCTACAGCTTCTTGAGTGCACCCAATTTTCTATGTTTCATGTTTAAAGAAGGCTATAGGCGACAAGCTCCCAGTTCAAAAAATATTGCCACAACTTGAGGAGGAAGGAAAAATTATATTGGAACTCGAAGTAGTCACAGAAACAAGAACTCGATAGCTACTAAATCGATCAATTTCATAGTATCTCATCAAGTGGAAGAACTTATCCACTAAAGATTCCACATGGGAGGATGAGAATTTTATATAGAAGCATCCAAAACTACTCAAGCGTTGAGCACAACAATTTTTTGAAGGAGAGGGGCATGTTAGGTCCCTATAATACTAGTGATTACCCCATTACTATTGTAGTTGTATCCATTATTAATATTGTTGTGCCCCTATTGTCCCCATATTGTTATTACTGTGCCCCATAGAATCCCTCTATTGTTATTTTTGTGCCTTTATATTATTATTGTTAGGTCGGCTAGGTTATATTATGACTCCTTAGAGTCCTATATATAGAAATGAGGTTTTTTCATTTGAATCATCAAAGAATCATTCATTTGTGTAATGCAAAGGAGGTTGCCCCCTCGAAGAGGCTGAATTCTAAGGCATTGATCTATCTTTTCTATCTTGTTGTGAGCTAGTTTCATAACAAAAAACCCCATCTTGCATCACGCTTGGGTGGCATAAGGATGCTAAGTCTTGGCTCGACCACTGGGGGTTAAATGAGGAGATCATCTTGGGAAGCAAGGATAGTGTCAAAGATATTATCACCTCCAAATTTTGGAATAAGTTATGGGATGATAAAGAGCTGGAGGGTAAGAGGAAGCTAATATATTATAAGGAGGTGATCAACCCCAACCTTTTGTTTTTTCCTACATTCATTGGCATAGTGCCCATATTTCTTACAATAATGACATTGGACTTGGGATTTGTCATACCTTTGTCCATGAGCTTGTTGTTTGCTTGAACCTTCATCTTGGTTCTGATTGCAGCTCCTTCCGCTTGTGCTTGTAGGATAATATCTTCCTTTTGTTTGGCTTCTTCCACGACCTCTGTTATTTGCTCTGCCTCAGCCTTTTCTTTGGCTGAAAGACATCTGAGTCTTGAATGCTTGCTCAAAAGAGGAATCTGTTCCTCTACTCAGTCTGTGTTCATGAGACATAAGAGAAGCACTGAGTTCATCTACCGTGAACTGTGAGAGATTTGTTTCTTCTATTGCTACTACAACAGCTTCAAACCTTGAGGGTAAACATCTCAAGATCTTCTCTATGATCCTTCTTTCTTCAAGGATTTCACCATGAGATCTAATCTAGGTTATCAGCCCAATAACCTGAGTGAAGAATGAATCTATTGTATCAGATTCCTTCATGCTGAGTGTTTCAAAGTCTCTCCTCAACATATGCAACTTTGCAGTCTTCACCTTCTCCATGCCTTGATAGGCAGTTTTGAGAATATCCCATGCTTCTTTGGATTTTGTTGCTGCTGCAATCCGTGGAAAGACACTTTCATGTACTGATTGGAAGACGAAAAACAGGGCTTTGGCATCCTTCTTCCTGTCACTCTTCAACTGGTCTCTTTCTGCTACTGTCAAAGAAGCCAGTGTTGTTGCATCTGTAGGTTCAGCATAACCAGTTTCAACCAACTCCCATATTCCTTGAGAAGCAAACAATGCTTTCATTTTTATGGACCAATCACTGTGATTTTTCCCATTAAATTGTGGCAATTGGGAATTTGTCAAACCTGTTCCAGCATCTGTCATCTTAACTCTATATAGGTAAAGAAGAGATACTGATTGTAAAATTAAAAACAAGCAAAAACTTTCTCTGCTGGAAAAAATCTGCTTTCTGAACTTCTTACAGCTCCTACAGTGAAAAACAAACTCTGTTTTTTACTCACTGAGTGCCTAGACTAGCTCTGATACCATGTTGGAATTTTATGGTGATTTCAAACACAAAAGATCAGAGAACAACGCTCTGATATCAAGATGGAATTTTCTGCTAAATTCCTTAACAAACGGACAACACAAAAATGCTCTGTTTCTGCACAGAAAACTGTAAATTTCATTTTCTGGACTTGGTGTTGCAGCAACAGGAATCGGTGTTGCAGCAACGCTGATCGTGGTGTTGCAGCAACAGGAAAAATACTCTGTTTTTGTTAACACAGAAAAAACAGAAAACTGCTTCTGGAAACTGTGTTGCGGCAACACGATTTTGACGCTAAGTTACTTTAAGAAGTTTGGCGTCAAATCACTAATAGACTTACGGAGTAAAATTAAAGTGTTTTTGATTCTTGGTGTAACAACAACTGAAAATTAGCAATACAGTAAACTTGTATTCATAAGCAATAACCAAAACTAATACAGTAAACTTAGCTGTTACAAGAGGAACGCTTCAGTTCCATAAACATCGATTTTCTCTATCTCAGAAAATCAGAGGTTCAGCACTGCTATGCATTTACAGAATAGACACACTCTTGTTCTTCTAACCTTCTCTCAGAAACAGAACAGCTGTTCTAAAATTCTTACACTCACACAGAAAACAGAACTGTTGTTCTTTTCTGCTTACGCTGCCTCTCTTGCACTTAAAAACAGAACTACTGTGCGTTACATTTATAGGAAAATAAAAATCTGATTAAACAATAAACAAAGCAAAATATCTACTGATATTTATCTTTGTATTTATTGCAGAAGAGGCGGTGATGTATTTCTCGGTGGAAATAAGTTGGTTGCAGGGGAATTAATTTCTGCACATTTAATGTTCATTTAAAGTGCAAAATATCAGTGGAGTTTTGCGGCTTCTAGATAACTGCTGAAATCAGATCTTTGTTTAGCATTTATGTGATGGAGTTGGAATTAAATTCCAACACTAGCACCCAGTCTTGTACATTTTTATGCAGTCCGAGCAGTGATGCTTGTATAGAGATGCACATTTTTTTTTTGCAATTGTTGGCATATTTGAACATATATTTGAGCCTTTTCAAATCCTATTTGATCCTTGTTCCAAATTCTAAAAGTAAAGGCAAAGACTAAGACGTCCTTGTTCCAAATTCTAAAAGTAAAGGCAAAGACTAAGACGTCCTTGTTCCAAATTCTAAAAGTAAAGGCAAAGACTAAGACGCAAGCTACAACAGATGCACATTTTTTTGCAATTGATGGTGTCTTAGAACATATATTTGAGCCGTAATGCAAAGGAAAAGGCATTGTCACTATTGACAATAAATATGCATTTCAGGCTTTAAAGGGGATCTATAATTGTTGGCAATTGTTGGTATCTTAGAACATATATTTGAGCCATAATGCAAAGGCAAAAGGTTCTGCATTTCAAGTTTTAAAGGGGATCTATAATTGTTGGCAACTCTCCTAGGAAAGGAAATTTTCTTTGAAAATTAATGGTGATGAGCAAGCAGTAATTTCCACAATAACACCCAAATAAAACCTGAATCAAAAGAAAATTGAACCAAAAGTCATGCCACTACTACAAGGGACATCACAAACATATACATGCCATTCCATATTGCCAATTAAAAAATCTGAGTGATTTGTAACTAATTTTTGCCAAAATAACATACAGATTTAAATTCTTGTGTTACTCTCTAAGGCAGGATTTACCTCTCACCTACTGTTGCTCGCTCCGCATACATTATTATGGTGTATTCCATTTTTTTTTATCGTTACTTTCACTCTGCTCCCACTCTAGCAAGCTTCCTTGGGTTCACTCTAGGTTCCAATCTAAGCTCAGGCTTTGTCCTTCCCGAAGGCGACACACCACTTCAATAACAAGCATATACTCAAACCATAACTCATCCTTGCTTGGCATACATATATAATAATGAATTCCTCTAAAGAAGGGTCTTCTCATAGTAATAGCCAGAGATAGTGACTGTCGCTTTCTTTTCCAAATTTTGACCTGCAGGATTATACAAAAGTCATTCATATTTTCCAAATTTCGACCTGCAGGATTATACAACAGTCATTCATAACAACACAGAGTTCCATAACTATGGTTGCATGTAACCATTACAATGCAACATTGTTTTGATTTAAAACACTCCCCTTTAGTTAGTAACATTCAAGAAAATAAGAAGGTAGAGGGGTGGAGATTTATCACCATATGGAGAGCATTACCACTATTTCTGTTGGAGCCGCAACCACTGTTTGATCTATTGGAATTGCAGTCAAATTACACTCCACCATGATCAGCCATGTTGTCCATTGAGTGTGAGAAAATTATTTGAACTTTCTCATGCATGTTGTGTTATTGTAGAATAGACAAGTGCATGTTGCGTTATGGCATAATAAACAGGTGGTAAAATTGTGGACAACAACCTTAAACAAGTGGTAATTTATATTTAATTTAAAGATTAATAGTTATTCGATGACTTTGTCATTATTTTCATGGTAAGACATGCATCATTGCATGTATGTGAAATTTTTGCATGCATTACACATATATCTTGTTGGATATGTTCAAGAATTTGTTGCTGAGGTGTTGGCTTCTAGGTCCAACAAAAGATGCTTTTTAGATTAACCTTCTCACTAATTTTCTTTATGATTACTTCTTCTCCACTCTTCTTGGTGTGTTTATGTTATTTAAATGCCACCTTTACCTCTTTTCCATCCATGGAATATCCACTGAGGACTCAAGGATCCCCTGAGTAAAGGGGTATGGTCCATCGAGCCACAAGTGTCCCTCCTCAATCCCAAAATAGCTTCGAAGCCATCGATATAGACACCAACTATCCAGGCCAATAAGAAATTAAGACTAGTTAGTACAGACCCTTACTCTTTGCCTTACAATTTAGGCTGGCAAGACAGATAAGAGAGACATGAATTCTAGCATGGTTGGTGGTTCTTCCACAATGGAACTAGGAGAGCTGACTCAATGTTAGACCTCTCCAAATTCTGATAGGGTTCGTAGTGGTTTTCCAGATCAGAAGGAGGAGCAGGCCCAATATTGGTGTCCACTTGTTTTGGTTCACGTGAGTTTAACAAAGAAAATAATTTTGATATGATGACAGGACTCCCGTGCTATTTACTCATGTTCAGCCCGCAGATGTCGTTTCAACATCTTCCTCGTAGCCTTTTCCACTACCTAGTCCTTTGACTCTGATTGGCAAAGGCAAGAAGGGGACCGCAGATGTCGTTCAACATCTTCCTCGTAGCCTTTTCCATTTCCTAGTCCTTTGACTCTGATTGGCAAAGGCAAGAAGGGGACAGGGGGGAATAATCAGAAGGCTGGTGTGAGCTGGTTGTGTTCAATCAGATCTCTGCACCCAAAAAGACCCAATCACCTTGCTCTCTTTGCAATGTCACGCCTTGATAATGAAAAGTGGCATGGCTGGCCTTTCCCTCCCGGCTCCATTGCTAGGGCGATATATCAGAGTATGAAAGGAACTGCAAATGGACTGGGAGAAACTTGGACTAAATTTATCATTGAATTTGGCTGTCCTGAAACTGCACGCCGACAGGGACTACCGCAACGGCACTTGCACTTCTTTAATCTTTATTAAGATTATAAATTTGTCTCAACAAGTATGATATCAAGCAGGGTAAGTTTTATGACATTACTAAAAATTAATTATGATTATTTTGATATTACATAGTTCACATATAAAGAGATACATGTTATAATCATTTACACATTACACAGGGAAAATATAATAATAGAATTTGTTTGTAAAGGCATAGTTAGGAAGATGAAGTAAATAGGAAGATGAAGTAAGAACACTTACTCGGTTTAATTAAAAATATAGAAAATACAAATAAAAATAAAACTAAAACTAAAATCCAAAGCAGTTTTATTTTAAAAAATATATATCAGCGAAAAATTAGTAAAAGTCAAATTAATTTTTTGAAAATATTGTATGTGTAATATCATTGCCCCCAGGGTTGGAATTTGACGGGCAAATTACCCATCATGGGGTGATTTACTCTTCAAATACAGGTTAAAGAATTACAAAACTGTCAAAAATCTGTTTTGAAACCATGAAGACAGGTTAGAAACTTTGAAAAACTTCAAATTTGACGGACTGGTCTTTTTTGAAATTCCAACCCTGATTGCCCCCACGAGGATTCCTAGGATGTTTAACAATTTGATGGGATTTCTAGTTCTTTCGAATAGAGAAGAAATGAAACAAATAACAAATGTCAATGCCCCAAGAGCAAAAAGAGAATGTTAGGAATCACCTTTTGCGTCAAGTGCCTACCTGGTGCCACAAAACCAAATGTGGATAGTGACCTGAATCTAGTTCTGGACGGCTAAGAGAAAAATGTGAAACATTACCAAATATACTTGTACAGGATAGGTGGAAAATTTAATTTTAGACTTAGGACTATATTGATTTAAAACTACAGATAACGAATAGCTAGACTGATTACATTGATTACTTAGGTTCATTTACCAACCAGACATCTCCATGAATATCCTACGTATATATAAAGTGGCCAGTCTAGCTAATCGAATTGAGATGTAATTGATCTCTAACCAAACCATATCTCAAATGTTTGTTAGGAATTTTCAACTATTTTCTCATGAGTTGAATTATCCAACATGTTTTTAGCATTAATATATTCAACTCCATCTTAGAAACAGAAAAAAAGTCGGTCAGCTCGATACAATAGTGTGCTCACTAAAACTTTTCGATTTGAACATCCATAACATTTTCTAAACACATTTCATGTTCAAGCCTTGCTTGTATGTTTATATAATGGTTGGAGCAATAGCATTATTGAACGCTTCTCACGTACGTTGAGTATTAAAAAGTGATGTTTGTATTAATAGTTAGCTCTATGGCGGAGAGTTTCAACAAGGAGAGTCTAGCATTGCCGAATGTTCTACATTGTCCATATACATCACACATTAAATAGAACACACAGTTTTAGGGAAGTTAGAACCATACCCTAAGAAATAGAAACTAATTCCTATCTCGAGGTACCGTAAACCAATTCACTATTCTAGGATATTCTCCATTATCTCTAACACTCCCCCTTAATGGAGAAGGGGTTTACAAATATTCATAACATCTCCCTAAACATTTCAAACTTAATTTTGCCAAGAGTCTTAGTGAAAATGTCTGCAACATTATCACATGTATTACAATATACAAGATGGATTTCTTTTAATTGCACTTTCTCCCTGACAAAGTGGAATTGTGTATCAATGTGTTTAGTGTTCTTGTGAAACACCAGATTATTAGCAAGTTTGGTTAAACTCTGATTGTCGCCTCTGATTGTTGTTGCATCTTTCTATTGTTCCCCAACATCCTGGAGAAGTCTCCGCAACCAAACTTCCTCACATGTTGTTGTGCAAATGGCTTGATACTCTGCTTCCACTGAAGACAAGGAAACTATGTTTTGTTTCTTACTACTCCATGTAATTACCCTGGATCCAATGCTGAATGCATAGCTTGTTATGGATCTGTGGTCATCTACATTTCCAACCCAATCTGAATCTGTAAATCCTGTCAATCTAACATCAGAGGAATCAATATAAATAATACCATAGTCTTTAGTTCCTTGTAGATAACTTAAAGCACATTTCACTGCATTCCAATGATTTTCAAGTGGCTTGGACATGTATTGACTTAGCACACTAACTGCAGAAGTCAAATCTAGTCTGATAGTGGTTAGGTAGATTAAGCTCCCAACCAGCTGTCTGTAAAGTGTCGCATCTGTCTCTTTATAGCCATCCTAACTCTGAAGTTTATTATTCTGTTGTAGTGGTATTGCTGTAACCTTACACTGATCCATCCTAAATCTTTCCAGTAGATCTTTGACATACTTACCCTGGGACAGAAAAGTTTGTCCTGAATATCTCCACATCTGAAGACCCAAACAATATATTAATTCACCAAGGTCGTTCATTTCGAACACCTGTGACATTTGTTGCTTAATTTCTTTGATTAGATCAATAGCATCACTTGTAATAATTAAATCACCTACATACAAAGAAATCAACACTATCCACCCTTGTTCATCTTTTATGGTATACAGGTTAGGGTTGTTTTTACTTCTATTGTAGGCAAGCTGCAGAAAAAATGAATCAATCTTTTCATACTACGACCTAGGTGCTTGCTTTAGTCCATAAAGGATTTATTTAATCTACGACTAATTGTTATTTCCCTTTCTGGACAAATTGCCTAGGTTGCTCTAAATAAACCTCCTCTTTCATTTCTCCATTTAAAAATGCAGACTTTACATCTATTTGGTGAATCATCCAATTTTTCTTAGTAGCTAAAGAAATTAACATTCTGATGGTATTTAGTTTAGCTACAAGGGCAAAGGTTTCTTCATAGTCAATGCCTTCTTTTTGTGAATACCCTTTAGCTACCAATCTAGATTTTAGTTTATCTATGGTTCCATCTACATTAATCTTTGGTTTATACAACCATTTGCAACCTATGGTTTGTTTCCATTTAGGAAGTTCAACCATATCCCAAGTGTTGTTCTTGATTATAGATTCATATTCATGTTCCATGGTTGTTTTCCATTCACTACATTCATTTTCTTCCTTATAACTAGAAGTTCCAACTACATTCATCATACTAGTTATAAAAGAATTTTCCATGTATCTAGCAGGCAATTGAGTTTGCCTACCTAATCTTCAGAGCATTGGTGAAGCTTCCGCCCTATTCTGAGTTTCCTTTGCTAGACTTGGCTTGACTGTTGCATATGAATTCTATTCTTCTTCATTTGTCTATTGATCCTGGTTGTTTCATGTTTCTTCACTTTCTTCCACCAAGAATGGAATATCCCATTCCCCATTGCGCTTATGAGATTACTCATGATGCCGCTCATGGAATATAACATCTCTACTAACAAAAATCTTGAGAGTAGAGGGATTAAATAATCTATAAGCTTTATATTGTGAACAATACCCTCTAAAGGTACATTTGATGGCTTTTGAATCTAGTTTTCTTTTGTCTTCCTTTGGAATATGGGAAAATTCTTTAAACTCAAACACTCTTAAATGTTTTGCTATAGGTTTAAATCCATATAATGCTTCATAAGGAATTTTAAACTCAAGACTCTTTGTAGGACTCCTATTTTTCAAATAAACTGCAATATTCAATGCTTTAGCCCAAAAACCATTACAAAGATCCTTACCTTTCAACATGCTCCTAGCACATTCCACTAATGTTCTGTTCTTTCTCTTTGTTACTCCATTGTGCTGAGGGGTATGGGGTACTATGAATTGTTGTAATATCCCATGGTCTTTACAATACTTGATAAGCTCATCCTTCCTGTATTCTCCCCCTTGATCGGAGTGGAGAATTTTTATATGCTTCCCTGTTTGCTTCTCAATCATGTTTCCGAACTGCTTAAAGTATTCAAATGTGTGACTTTTCTTACTCAAAAAATATACCCAAGAAAACTTTGTGCATTCATCAATAAATAGTAAAAAATACAGTGCACTTCTTAATGACATTGTTGGGTCCACAAAGATCTGTGTGCACTAATTCAAGTATGTCTCTTTGTTTTTTCTCTACTCGAACAGGGAATTCCTCTCTATGCATATTTCCTAATGTACAAGCATCACAATCATTATGCACTTGTTTTAACATAGGAAGATCTCTTACCATTTCGTTTTTCTAAAGTAACAACAAATCATTGTAGTTAATATGATCAAATCTCTAATGCCACAACTCTTCTGTAGCCAAATTCATTGTTGTCAAAGCTCGAATTGTTGCTGGTCTTACATCTAGTTTATACAGACCTCCTGTTCGAATTCGTGTAGCAATAGTCTCCATGCCATCTAACAAATCTTTAATATAACAATTACATTTAAAAAATCAACTTTAAGATCTTGATATGCAATCATGGATACAGAAATCAAGTTCTTTATTACCTTGGGCGCATACATGACATTATGAATATGTCTTACAGCACCATTAGGTAAAATGACAAGAAATTTTCCATATCCTTTGATCTGATGACTTCTATCATGACTAAGGTAAATTTGTGCTCCATCATTGATTTCATTAAAATCTTCGAACCATTGCTTGTTCCCTGTCATATGTGTTGATGCTCCTGAATCTACATACCAGATGTCTACATCAACATTCTCGTCAAAGTCTGCCAAGTTATGCTCATGATTATATTGTGCGAGATGACTTGCATCTCATTTCAACTTTTGTTGTTGTTCATGATATTTATTTTTCCTGCACTTCTTAGCTATATGACCAAGTTTTATGCAATAAAAACATTTAATTACAAAGTTGTTTCTATTTGGATGCATACCTTGATGATTTGGTATTTTCTGTGAGTTTCCTCCATTTTGTTGTTGTGAATTTCCTTTTCCTTTGAAGAAGTTATTTTCACCATCAATGCAAGATCAATATTCTTGGGTTTTAGAGTCGGTCTTCTTTCTTCTTCTTGCATTAATGTTCCTGTCAGTTCTTCAAACTTTGGGATTTTCTCTCTCGCGTTTATCCCCGTGATAAACATTTGGTAGTCATTTGTCACACCATTCATGGTAATGGTTACTAAATTTATATCTGCAATTGTATCACCAATTTTTTCTAATTCGTTCTTTAGATATTTGATCCTCGATATGAAGGCAACAACTCTTTCATTCTCCTCCATCTTCAGGGATGAAATCTTTCTCTTCAGGAACAAAAGTCAATTTGTATTCCTGATCTCATACAAATCCTTCAATATTCCCCAAATTTCGCTTGTTGATTTACATTCTCTGATATCTGGTATGATGCAGTCTTTCACTGAAATATTCAACAACGTCCTTGCTTTACCTTCTGGCTTCTTCCAATCTGGGATCAATGATGATCCACCTGCTGGCTTCTGCTCATCTCCATTTCCAATCGTCTAAGAACTATGCACTTCTAGCAGAGTCTGCATCTTGAATTTCCAATTACCATAATTTGAGCCATCGAGCTTATTATGCTCATTCAAGTATTCTTCCATCATTTGATTATTCATCTTGATGATTAAAAAAAAAGAAATTGACAGGAAAAAAAATATATCTACCCCAGATCTATGTCAAAGACAGAAATCAATGATCTCCGCCAGTTCGATTTCTTCTCATGGATTCCTTCTTAGGCAGAACTCTTGCTGCAATCCATCTCAATCCACAGCCTCGATGAAAATAAAAAATGGCAGATCAACCACTAACTTCTCAGCACTATCCTCTGTGCTACTACTCTTGTGGCCTCCATGGCAATCCTCCTCACCAGGCCGCAACAACCTTGGCCTCTTGCATGTTACAACATCACACATTGTTGTGACCTCCTCCTTGCAGCCTAAATGCCTTGCACACAACCTCGGTCTCCTCCATGACCACGCTGAGTAGCAGACTGGTCTTCGGCCACCACGCGTCTTGAATGCCTCCTCCTCAGGCTGAATGCCTCCACGACCACACTGCCATTGTGCTTCTGTCAACCTCAGGGCTACTCCACGCTCACTGCACCAATGTCTTGCAAGTTTTACGGCCTCTAGCATGCGACCTCAAGGCAAGTGTGTGACTTCCAGGCAAGTGTGCGATCTCCAATATAACTGGTCCCCGCAGGTAGCAATCAGTCCTATAGGGTCTAAGGCCTCCAGCACATGGCCTCCAAGCAGGTGTGCGGCCTTTTTCCACGCAGCAACCTCCTATGGCAAGTCTCTTCCATGGCATATCTCCATAATTGGAGCAGCCTTCTCTCAACAGACCTCGGCCTCCACGTAGCTTCTTTCGGCAGCCACTGCTAAGACACAACCCCTTTTTTTTTGCACGGTCGATGCAATTAGCCAACACGGATTTGTGACGATCGATGCCATTATCCAACACAGATTCGCGACAGCCATCCAAAATAAAATGCAGGAAGGCACAGTGGGATCAACACAATTTTTCCCCCAAACGACGTGATGATTTCGCCTTAGGCATTGTGGGCAAATCCTTCACTCAGTGAACATGTTTCTCAGCCCTGTCATTCTGATACCATGTTAAAAAGCAATGTTTTTGTTAATAAAAAACACCCATTGGTTAGATCTACGATAGAAAGTCTAAACCAAGAGAGTCTAGCATTGTAGAACGCTCTACATTGTCCATGTACATCTCACATGAAATAGCACACACAGTTTTAGGGAAGCCAGAACCATACACTAAGAAATAGAAACTAATTCCTTTCCTAAGGTACCGTGAACCAATTCATTACTCTAGGATATTCTCTGTTATCTTTAACACTGAGTTCACTCCTAAGTATACTCTACCTTTAAAGAAATTGAGTTAGAGTGAGCATGACTTGCTCTCGAATCATAACACGAGTAAAAAATTACCAACATTATCCTGACTTGCAAATTAAACATAAATGGCATTAACTTGTGAGGCACATAAGTTAAATAAGTCTAGTTTTCTATAAAAGTTAATAACAAAGTATCAATTTGATTGTTTTTCTATCTTGAAAATATTAAGACTTCACATAATGCAAGACCCATTTTGGCCTGTGCAACCTATTATTTGGCAAAGCCAACAAAAACTTGGCAAATAGAATTGAAAAATAAACATTTTTCTGAAAAATATATAATTTTGCATTAAAATATTTACATTTAATGTTTCCACTATATATAACACAAAATCCATAGATATTTCTTTTTTTAAATGAAAACTAACCCACAATAATCGAAATTTCTCTTTGTATATAAGAAAATATCTCCACTGTTTTACCTAGCCCCTTTCTTCACATAGGAAAAACCTCATCGCGAAATTCCTTGTATATCTTCTAGATGATCAAACGTGGCCAAGTACATAACCTCTTTGCCAGTCATCTAAAGAAGTGTAGTCGTTTGTAATTTATGTTAAGAAAAGAGCCTCTCGAACCTCGCTTAGGTACTACAAATTCGTACCAGGGTCATTTGGCTTGACTAGTGCACTAGTAGTATTTACTATTCATGAGCCTCATGCATGTCATATTCTAAAAGTATCTTAACCATGTTTTTCACCTCTTTTTGGATGAAATTCTTGTATATTCCATGAATGAAAGGGAACATGAATAACAATGGCACATTGTGCTTACATGCTTAAGAGAAAACATGTTGTATGGAAAACTATCAAAATGTTATTTCTTTCAAAAGGAGGTTCACTACCTCAACCACATGATATTGTGAGAAGGTATTTTGGTGCACCTAGGAAAGAAGAAGGCCATAACAGATTAGCTAGTACTGAAAAATTATCATGAGGTGTGAAGCTTCATAGGGATAGCAAGCTATTCTCGAATGTTTTTGGAAGGGTTCTTGAATATAGAAAAACCCATCACTACATTGTAGCATGAGGGAGTTAGGTACAAGTAGAAAATGAATGCAATGTTAATTTCATCAAGCTAACGAGGTTACTAATTAGTGCATCAATTTTTTCGAGTTCTTGACATGAAGAAGGACTTCATAGTTTGCATAGATACTTCAAAGTAAGTATTGGGGTTGTGTTAATGCAAGGTGGAGTGATGGGGTATGCATCAATACATGAATTAAAACTTGAAACACTAACTTTGGCTTTGAAACATTGGAGGCATTACCTCATCGGGAGGAGCTTTGATTTAAATATAAACCATGAATTTCTAAAGCATCTCTGCACCAAAATGGATATGAATGGTAGACAAAGGAAATGGAGTGAATTCATGAGTGAGTATGATTATAGAATTACATACATCAATGGGAAGGAGAATTTGGTGGCCGATGCACAAAGCATAGAATATTAGATCTTCTCCCTGGTACCCTTAAATTCAATTTAAGAGAATGTATGGTAGATAAAATATTTGGATCTAGGTGGTATTTGAAGGTTTCCGACAAAACTCTAAAAGAGGAAGAAATAGAACTAAAGTTTGAGGGCTATGTTCTTGAACCAAATGGATTATTTAGATTTCAGGTAAGGATAAATATCCCTAAGGAAGGGGATATAGAAACAACCATACTCAAGCAGTCTCGTAGACCACCTTATTATGCACATCATGGTGTGAACAATATTTATGAAATAATGAAGAAGCATTTCTTTTGGGTGGGAATGAGGTGTGATATAGTCCATTTTTCTTTAAGTGTCTTAAATGTCAGCAAGTGAAGGTTGAACATCACCATCTAACATGATTGCTACAACCACATGTCATTCCTATGTCTAAGTGGGAAGTCATCTCTATGGATTTTGTTGTGGGTTTGTTGCTGATGTAACAAAGGCACAACACCATACTAATTACAGTTAATCAGTTGACAAAAAGTTCCCATTTCATCCCAACTACATACAATTATAATGTTATCGAAATGGCACAAATGTTTATAAGCCTAGTTATCTACCCACAAAGATCTTATCAAAACTCTCAATTTATGTCTAGGCTTTGGACAAGTTTGTAGTCAATATTTAGGACTTATTTGAACATGAACATTACATATCATTTGAAATATATCGGTGGATAGAAAAATAAAATCGAGTTATAGAATACATGCTTAGAATGTACATTATGGATAACTAGACCCAATGGAAGAAGTATTTTCCATTGGCAGAGTTCCTCTACCATAACATTTGTCACAATTAAAATAGGATGCCTCCTTATCATGCTCCCTATGGGAGGCCATGAAAGACACTACTAAGTTGGTAATGATTCGAAGGAATAATAATAATAATAGTGCTTAGGTTGGTAAAAAAACTTTGAGGAGAAGGCAATTTAGATTACATAACGATTAAAGGACATTCGAGATAGACAAAAGAGATATACCTATGCACATAAGACCAATCAAAGTTATGGGGTAGGAGAAAAGTTTTATATTTGTATCTAAACGAACAAGAGTATCGTTTAATTTGGAAAATATACAAAGTGGTCATTTCAATTTATACGAATTTTTAAAATCAAAGAGAAAATTGTACTAGTTGCTAATTGTACTTTAAACTAACCCTTCAAGCTTACATATATGTTTATATCTATGTGGAGAGAAATTAACTAAAATAAAATTAAAATGTTCAAATTAAAAAAAAAAATTAAAAAAAAAAATAGAATTGATCTTATA
>APFE030165954.1:89909-104205 GCA_000404065.3 Pinus taeda
CAATAGAAATAATCTTATAATTGATAGAATAAGAAAAATTAATGTATTAAATAACTAAATATTTATTTATGTTTTAATATCAAACATTTAAAAAAAAAAATTGGTTTATATAGTAAAAAACATTTTCTATATTATTTTACTTGTGGATAGATATGAGATCATATTGTAAAGCACCTCCTATTTAAGTTGGATAGGAAAATGTAAAGTTGCTTGTCAAAAAGAGGAGATCTGTTGCATTATATCTGTGTTGAGGTCTGTTAAGAGACTAAACGCTTGTGAATTGGAAGTTCATATGGCTTGATCTTGTGCTGGAGAAGAGTGTGCGGTGTTGTCGGGGCACGTTAAAGTGTTGTTGAAGTGTTGTTCGATGTTGGAGACTGTTGTTAGGATTACACACTGTGTGCAACAGACCGGCAGCATGTTACCCAACGCGTTGGTGGAGACCTGTTGCGATGCCGGCACACCACTGGACTGCATGCAGCATTGAAATCTTTACAAGAGCCGAACAGATCACATAGAGAGTCGATCTGATTTTTGTTGTGATGGGCGCGTCTCTATGCCATTATGGAAGCGGAGAGTCGTGGTGTAGTACATAGGCATAGACTTGTGTTGAAGGTGGAATCTGTTGTTTTGTTCGTGCTGACAGTCAGATTGGCATGTTACAATGAATAACTGGAAACTACCCCCAAGTATTTTGTTTGTGTGCAGCGCTGTCTGATGTTTGTGTCACTGCAGCTCTAGAGGGTAAGGAATGTGAAGATTAGTGAGGTTGTTTGTGCCTGTTGTGGATCAGATCGTTTGCAGATGTGTTAAAAGAAGATTGTTGTGTTAAGAGTGTGAGCGTGGAGGTGTTCTGAGGACATGAAAGAGTTGTTTCCACTGCCGCTGATTGTGACGTGGTAATTGGTGGTGGTGCGGTTGCTGGTGATGTTGCGAGAGTCTGCCGGCTGCACCATGGGGCTGTTATTCTTGGTGTTTGTGTTGTCATCTGCTATGGAAAAGAGCTATTGGCCAATTATATAGAGGCCAACATCTGAGGCGTATGGAGAGCGTTGTAGGCATATTAAGCTGAGTGTTGACAAGAGAAGGAGAGATCGTTGTTGGTAAAAGTTGTTCAAAAGAGTTGTGTGCAAAGGAGAAGTGTATTTGGCGCGCAGAATTGTTGTAATATCCATTGTGCGTGGAGCGTGGAAGCGTATTTATTGAGAAGCTACTGTTCTGGAGAGCGCAGTCTTGGAAAGCGCAGTTCCAAAGGTGGAAAGCAGAGTTCCAAAGGCGTATTAGTGTTGGAACATTCAGCCAGTGTAAGATTGTGTGGTTTGAGCATTGGGGTCCCATTTTAGAGTGAGTGGAAACCTCTATGTGCCTACGTCCAATTTGAAGCCGATTTTGTTAGTGCTCAATCCCGAGAGGAGAAGGTAAAAGTTAAATATTGTTTGTGTAAGACTGTGGCTGCCACCATGAGTGGAGAGCCTGGGTAGAAGGTCACTAATTGGAGTACAATGAGTGGGATGATGTGTGGAATAATGTTGGATATTGATTTGTTTGATGATGCATTTTTAGAGAGTTTATTTGGAAGTATTTTTGGGCTTGTTAATAATTTTTATTTATGTAGTATTTTTGAGTCATAAAAATTATTAGATCAGCGAAATGATTTTATTGATGACCATAAATATTCAGTGATAGAGTCCATTCCACATGAGAGAAAAGCTTTCTTGTCCCTGAACCAAATTTCCAGTGATGTGATTAGATCTGCTTTTACGATTGTTGTAACAGTGGATGATACTACCATGGATGTTTTTCGGAAGCCGCTCATGTTCGAAGATGACTGCATTTTGGTGGCTCCTCATGGAAAGTGGGGAGAGCATGGATTGGATCTTGCCTTGCATCCCAATCTGGAAGAGGTTGCTAATATTAAGTACATAAGAAAAGAACAGTTGAAGGAGCTCATAAGGAAAGTGAGAAAGGTGAAGATGAAATTGCACCAACAAATGAACAAGCATGGACCCTTTACCAAGAAGGTAAAAATGAAATGTTTTGTTGTAAGCCTAGCTGAGACTTAGACCAGCAGACAAGTTAAAGTTTAGGTCAGCATGATTAAGGGGAGGTGTTAGAACATTAATCACGATGGCACCGCTCATTGTTCCCACATCATCAAGTTTAATGTGAGTCGGTAAGACATCAATTCAAATTGGCAAAGATCACTATCGATTATCCTGCGTATCTATCTATAAATAATAATATTAAACAATGAAATAACGAGCTCTTCCTAGATTCTTCATGTTTCTGTCATATTTCACCTCTTTCATAGAGTCTTCAAGTTTCTATCATATTTCACCGTTGGCCCAGCTTCTTCATGACCGATTGGCCTTGAATTAGATTAGGCTAAATGTTGCAATACCTCTGCTAGCTCACAATTTTTGTTCTCGATATTTGGTACCAAGACCAATACTCACACCCATGAATAGTGACATCGTCACTGTTCAATACCCCAGTCAATTTCGAATTATGTCTCTATTATTCAACCAGATCTCGATCCTTTTTGTTGCAGCCTTTGACATCTACTAAAATGAGCAGTAAATCCATAAAGGATATAATGGGCCTATACTAGTTGTATTAACCCTCAACGATGCATTTCCAGGATGGTACTCCTTGAAGAGGTTTTCCATTACACGAAAACTCGCAAGTGTTGGTAAACGTTTCAAACGAGTAACTAAGATCCCAAGTGTAATGTCCTGAGGAAGTGCGACACGTTTGGGCGCCAAGTGAACCGGGCACGTGCGCGGGTAGGCGACGAGTTGAGGCACATGACGGTTGTGCGACGGAGGCGACACGAAGGTGCGACGATACTTGTGACGATATGCGATACAAATGGGAAGTGCAATGGAGTTTATACACCTTGGAAGCGTTGAGCGATATACTTGGAGGCCGACTTACGATGGGAAGGGAAGTTGACAGTGTTCTAGGCGTTTGGAGGGTGTGCACATAGCGTTGGGTGGTCAGCTGGGCGAGTCACCACCCCTACTTACGATGAGTATATATTGTAGTGCGTTGGAGCACTTGGAGACATTCGATCATCACTTGTCATCTTCGCACAAGGAAGAGAAGTGGGCAGATTCTAGTGCGTAGTACAAGAAGTAAAGGCGCCCATCTCATGTGCTGTTCTTGGGTGAGCGCACGGTGAAGGAAGTCGCACTTGGTGTTGGGAAAAGGTGCAGGCGAAGGTGCGCCCGATGGTCGGGTGAGGCATGCACGGTGAACGTGTGGCGCCCGATTTGTGCAAAGGATTGGCATGGGTGTCTTGGCGACTCAGGTGAGCGCCCGCCCATCATGCAAGTGTGCACGAAGACTTGTTGAAGTGTTGGGTTGTGGACGAAGGTGTGTCTTGGTTGGAGGCGCCCGTGTGTGGCAACTTGGAGGTGTGCCCAAGTTGGGAAAATGACACAATTGTGTAACGAGGTGCATTTCTCTTGTATAATGTTGTTGATAATGAATGTGTATGGGTGTTCATTGGTATAAAGGCACATTAATAATACTTGGTAACGAAAATAAAACTAAGTATGGATTGTTAAGGCGTAGTCTATAGTCATAAGTATTGGTGAAAAGAAAATGGTTGGTAGTGCCACACCTCACCTAGCACGGTTGAAAGACTACCATAGGCTTGGGGGTGTGACAGTTGGTATCAGAGCTGGTTAAGGTTGCAGATGGAGTGCTGATCCCACTTGCATTATCGTGACAGCTGGTATCAGAGCAAGGTTGCTCGTGATGAAGTGACAGTGGAAGCAGGTACTTGCAGGTTAAGGAAGCTAGTTTCACATACAAGTGGAACAAGGGCCGATTCATGGTTGCAGGGAACTTGGTGAAGCTGGTGAATGTTGGAACTGGAGGTCGTAGATTTAGGCAGGCGGTACTACATACTATTACACAAAATTTGGGCGTTTACCAGAGGTGGCAAGTGGGATTGCATGTGGACGGGTATACATGGTTTGGGCGTCTGTGGACCACACGAAGTGCGAACCAGGGAAGACATGCAACAAGGCATGGTAGGTTTGGAAGAATGCGAAGGGAAGCTCTTGCTTACCTTATACAGGTTGAAGCGGATGAAAGAGGAGAATCCCCGCATTCGAGAGAAGCTTGCAGTCTTGGAAAAGAATGTTGGAGACGAGCTTCTTCAACTTGGATGGACGATGGAGCAAGATGAAGTTGCAGATTGTACTGACAAGGAAGAGGAAGCCGTGATAGTTGAAGATGTTACAGACATGACCATAATGGAGGATGAACTTGAGATTGATCAAGTTGGACCAGGATCGTGCAGTTTCCAGACATGTATGGATGAGGATACTCTCATGGAGGAACCTCATGATGATGATGTGAGTACTATTGATACTTTTGTTTCACTTGAGCATTTGGTAGATGGACCGTATGCAGGGAAGGGCAAAGCCAGTTTGCCAATGCTAGGGAGCATCTTACCATGGATGACTATGATGAGACCTTGTATGGAGAAGCAAGGAAGCTGACTGTTGCCGAACTTGTTGGGGTTATTTGTGACCTTATGATAGAAGGTACAAAGGCCCGTGACAAGGGTGGAACTTGATGATCGTTGTGGAGGAATGGGTCATGATTTAGTTGCATTGGCTAAGTGCCCAGCATAACTCATGGACAGATTGGAGGGCACACACTTGAGTTGCTTCGGTGGACTTCTCATGGTCGACACCAAGAGCATGTCTTGGTGGAACCTTTGGTGGGGGAGCTATGATGGAGAGACTCATGTGATGATGATATGGTTGGGTGACCGAGTTCACTAGACCGAAGATTGCAAGACTTGGATGAGGATGACCGATTGTTGTGATGGGTCTACTTGGTTGGACTACATGGGAACTTAGTCATGGACATTAGGTTGGAGACATGGAGCATGGCAGTCTTATGCAGGGACATTGTTTATGAGCACTTGTAGAGGTGTCACTTATGGACATCCAATGAGGAGTGCCAAGGCAGGGATGTTGTGTAGGTGGATTTGCTGATGTGACATGGAGATGTTTTATGTACGAGCCGATGGAGTGGGTGTGCACTCTTGTACAACAAGGCCATGGATTTGGATGGAGTTGTGAGCAGACTATGGGGCATTCTTACTACATGGAGGGTTGAGGCATCTTGCAGAGACCTTTGGGCCGAGACTTGTATGCTTGCTGAGATGTTGGTTGGGGATGACTCATGGAGCTCATGATGACATGAGATTGTTGTGACTTATGGGGACTTCATATATGGTGGACTTGTAGGATATGATGCATTGAGGAGCTGAGGTCAGAGACTTTGATGTAGGATGGGGTGCATAGTTTCAAGTACATGTATGGGAATGGCTTGAAAGAGTGACTTGATGTGGAGGATCGATATGAGACACTTGGGAGTGATGGAGTTATGACGATGATGATGCCTTGGTGGCAACACTTGGGCATGGGTTGAGTCGAGACTCAACTACTTTTGACACATGGGAGCTGATTGATATATGATCATGGGCACCACATGGATAGATGAGACAGGTGTATGCTTGTTTCTATGGCAGACTTGAGTATGGCACATTACATATATGATGGAGGTTGCTTCATGTACCTGGATGTGGCACACCAAGAGTTGGAGTTTGATGAGATGGTCTCTTCATATTGAGGAGGCAGACATATGGATGATGTTGGGATAGATGTGGCTGATTTCATGTAGCACATTGACCCCAAACATCATGAACAACATGTTGCAGATGAGATGAGGACTACTTCATGGACCTGAGCATGGCTTACACTTATATGGATGGATGCTTGATCGAGTTGATGATGTGATAGGATGTTCTTAGAAACAACTGATGATGGCATGAGGATGTTCACTCTCATTATTTGAGCGTGATAGTTCAATTGATCACCCGACTAGTTTACACATGGGGGCATGCAGTGAGCATAGATGTGTTAGCATTGTGTTGGAGTATCATGGCAGCAGTTCACATGAGGACGACACATGATAAGGTTGACACGATATGTTGCAGTGAGCATGTAGCTTGAGATGGAGGGACCAGCCTTCCATGATGGAGAGCAGCATGTGGAGATTGTGACAGGGTGGTCAATGACCATGGATTGAGAGGATATCTCAAGTATGACATACTGATGGGTGTATACCTTGGTATGGTTATCTTGGTGATGAATGGTTGCCAAGGCGAGACATGGTGGAGATGGAGTTCTACATATGTTGCAGGGATGTTTGCAGTATGTGGAGGAGTTGACATCATGGATATTGATGATCTTGGTGGATGGCTACCAGGATGATATGTTGTCGAGGATGACAACAATTTTAGGTGGAGGAGGATGTAAGGTCCTGAGGAAGTGCGATGCGTTTGAGCGACGGGCGAACCGGGCGCGCGCGCAGGTAGACGACGAGTTGAGTTGCATGACGGTTGTGCGACGAAGGTGACACAGAGGTGCGATGATACTTGCGACGATATGCGATACAAATGGGAAGTGCGATGGAGTTTATAGACCTTGGAAGTGTTGAGCAATATTCTTGGAGGCCGACTTACGATGGGAAGGGAAGCCGACGGTGTTCTAGGCGTTTGTAGGGTATGAACATATCATTGGGTGGTCGGCTGGGCGAGCCACCACCCCCACTTACGATAAGTATATATTGTATTGCATTGGAGCACTTGGAGACATTCAATCATCACTTGTCATCTTCGCACAAGGAAGAGAAGTGCGCAGATTCTAATGCATAGTACAAGAAGTAAAGGTGCACATCTCATGCACCGTTCTTGGGTGAGCGCATGGTGAAGGAAGTCGCACTTCGTGTTGGGCGAAGGTGCGGGCGAAGGTGTGCTTGGTGGTCAGGTGAGGCGTGCATGGTGATCGTGTGGCGCCTGATTTGTGCAAAGTCTTGGCGTGGGTGTCTTGGCGACTCGGGTGAGCGCCCGTCCATCATGCGAGTGTGCACGAAGACTTGTTGAAGTGTTGGGTTGTGGACGGAGGTGTGTCTCGGTTGGAAGCGCCCGTGTGTGGCGACCTGAGGGTGCGCCCGAGTTTGGAAAACAACATGATCGTGCGACGAGGTCAACGAAGGGTCGGTGAGTCGTGCGGCGACCGTGCGGAGGTGTCGATGAGCTGGGCAACCGAGTTTGCCGAAGTTGTGAAAAATTGGCTGTGTAAATTTGGGGTTTCCCAAGATTTAACTTGTGCATTGTAAAAGTGAAGATTTTATAATATATTGATATCGGGCAGGCTCATATTGCAGGGAGTTGCCCCTCCCTTTATACTGTTGTGCATTTCTCTTGTATAATGTTGTTGATAATGAATGTGTATGGGTGTTCACTGGTATAAAGGCACATTACTAATACTTGGTAATGAAAATAAAACTAAGTATGGATTGTTAAGATATAGTCTACAATCGTAAGTATTGGTGAAAAGAAAACAGTTGGTAGTGCCGCACCACGCCTAGCACAGTTGAAAGACTACCATAGGCTTGGGGGCATGACAACGAGGGTGGAAATTACGGATTCCATAGAGATGCAGTGATACTTCCAACACGCCCCCCTTAAACGCAACTCAGGGGAATCAAACTTGGGTCCAGGCTCTGATACCATGTAAATGTGTTAGGAAACTTGCACAGATAAATCTAGCTAGTAAAGGTTCAACACACAGCTTTGTAGAGAAAAAACACTAAAAGAAAGTCGAAAGAACAAAAATAATTATGTTGATCATAAAATAGGTTACAATGCTCATGATATAGCATCAATGGGTGAAGATCCTAAGGTAATGCACCATAGTGGTGATCAATGAGAGGAATTGACACCTACAACAAGTTCCGGAGAGAACTAGCCAGTTGCGGAGTGAAAGGAAGAGCAAATCGGGGAGGAAATCATGCAGAAAGGATCTTGCATGTAGTCCCATGCATGCGTGGATAGTCAAAGGTGCCAATCCGGTGAAGATTCCAATGTTGAAGCCTTGCATGTCAGTGAATGCTCTAACTAAGTGTCTGCATGTGCCGGTAATAAATGTCCTAGGTGTGTAGTACCTCCACACTTTTGCTCAGTGAATTTCTTGGTGAATATGTCTGCAGTCTATTCTGCTGAAGGACAGAACTGCAAATCAATAACCCGATCATGTACTAAGTCTCTGATGTAGTGCATATGGATCTCTATGTGCTTCGTTCGCTATCACTGTATTGGATCCCTGCAAAATTTGAGAGTGCTCTGGTTGTCACACCAGAAGACAGTGGGATGGTGGAACTGGACGCCCAACTTAGTGAGGAAGTGTTGTAGCCACAGAGCCTGAATGGTGATGCTGACTAATCCTCTGTACTCGGCCTCAGCCGAAGAGAGAGCAATAGTAGCCAACTTCTTGCTCAACCAAGAGATAGGGCCATACCCTAGACTGGGAAAATATCCGAAGGTGGACTTGCGATCAATTCTTTCACCCACCCAATTAGAATCTATGAAGCGAAGGAGATTCAATGCAGTGCCTACTGCATAGTGAATCCCGAAGGTGACGGTGCCCTGCACATATCAGAGGATGCGTGTGGTAGCTTTATAGTGTAGCTCATGCGACTCCTGCATGTATATGGAAACTACCCCTAATACATATGAGAGATCTAGTCTGGAGTGGGTGAGGTACAATAAGGTCCCCACTAGCTGTTGGTAGAGAGTACTTTCAACTAATGGAGTGTCACCTCCATCTTCAAGGTGGACCCTAGATAGAAAAGGAGTCAATGTTGGCTTATAGTTAGTCATGTGAAATCTCTCGAGGAGATCCCGTGCATACTTAGCCTGAGAGAGTTTGATTCCCGTAACATCCCAGCTGATCTCAAGACTAAGAAAGAAGTGTAATGGACCGATCTTCATCATCAAGAACCTATCATGCAAGGTCCTCTTGACTACAATAATGGCTGAAACCAAGCTATCGGTGATTAGGAGATCATCCACATGCAAAACTAAGATAAGAAGAGAGTCACGTGCCCTGAGCATGTAAACATTTGGATCAGATTTACATCTTTCAAAGTTTTGTGATAACAGAAAAGAATCCATCTTCGCATACCAAGCTCTCGGGGCGTACTTAAGGCCATAGAGAGACTTCTTTAGTCTGTAAACCAAAGATGAATCTTGAATGAAACCATGTGGCTGCTCCATGTAGATCTCCTCAGATAGGTCTCCCTGAAGAGAGGCATTCTTCACATCTATCTGATGTACTTCCCACCCCTGGGCAGTCGCAATGGCAAGTGCAAGGCATATGGAATCCATCTTTGCTACTAGAGCAAAGGTCTCGTCATAATAATTGCCATGCAATTGCTAGAAGCCTTTGGCTACTATCCTGGCTTTCTATCTGGTGAGTTTCCCATCTACAGCACTCTTGGTCCTATAGACCGATTTGCATTGAACAAGTTTCCTTCCTGAAGTAAGGGCAACCAGGTCCCGGGTCTGGTTCTCAAGGAGGGAGTTGTATTCCTCCTCCATGGTGGACTCCCAAGAGGGATTCCCAGCAACCTTAGCATAAGACTATGGATCAGAAGACTAAACCAAATGACAATGTTAGGATGACATTGATCCAGTGGCAGTGAGGGCAAGATGAGGCTCAATAAACTCTGAGCTAATCCTACATGGATCAGAATTATCCCCCACAAGACCATTTCTAGTAGTTGGGTGGTCTTTTGCATATATCTCACTTAAGCTCCTTGTTCTCTGATTTATGAAAGGGGAAGTTGATTCACTGTTGGAAGCCCAATCTAGACTTGGATGTGGATCATCATATGCATTTACTATATTTGTATCTAAAGAATATATCTCTG
Source organism: Pinus taeda (assembly GCA_000404065.3). Lineage (NCBI taxonomy): Eukaryota > Viridiplantae > Streptophyta > Pinopsida > Pinales > Pinaceae > Pinus > Pinus taeda. Next base: position 99,717 of record APFE030165954.1, read on the forward strand.
CATCTGCATGCTCTGTATCTACATCTAAGTGTACTCTGTCATCATCTCCATCATGAGCTAAATAAAAGGTGTCTGCATGCCGCTATTGAGGTGCATGCGAGAGAATTTCCTCAAATTGGACACTTCGCTCTGTGATGAGCTTGTCCGTAGAGGAAATCAGGAGTTGATATCCATTCACACCATCAGGGTATCCAACAAAGATGCACTCAATGCTCTGTGGATCAAGAGCTTTCCTCTTTTCAGAGGGGATCTTGGCCCATGCTGTGGAGCCGAAAACACGGAAGTGGGTGACCTCCAATTTAGTGTCGCTCCAATCCTCAAAGGGGGTCAGATCCTTGACAGATCTATGAGGAGATCTTTTCTCAATTTAGTTAGCACAATTAAGTGCTTCAACCCATAGCTCATGAGGTAGTGACTTAGCATGCAGCATGTAGGAAGCCATCTCTTTGAGAGATCGATTCTTTCTCTCAGTAACTCCATTCTACAATGGAGTGTATGGAACTGTGTGCTGCAACTATATGTTGGACTCAAGGCAAAGGTTCTGAAGTGATGTGTTAACATATTCCCCCCGATTGTCTATACAGAGGGCTTTGATCTTTCCCTCTTACTGTATCTCAACTAGTGCTTTGAAATATTCAAAGTGCGCAAAAACTTCAGATTTGGCCTTGAGAAGATACACCTAAGTATACCGTGAGAAATCATCAATAAATGTAAGCACATACCTTGCTTTGTTGATGGAAGGATGAGGAAAAGGCCCCATGAGATCACTATGGATTATATCTAGAGGAGAGGATGCTCTATGAGTCTTGCCGGTGTCAAACGTTTCTCTAGGATATTTGCCAAGGACACACCCTTCACAAACTCCTTTGGAGAAACTGATATTTGGCAAGCCTTCCAACATCTCATGCTTGCTTAGCTGCTGCATATACCTATAATTTAAGTGACCAAACTTGTCGTGCCAAAGCCTATTACTATCATTAACATGTGTAATCAGTAAGCAGGATTCAGATTCAATAAATTCAGAAAATGTATACAGCCTAGCTCCATTGTTTACCTCACCCATTGCAATTTTGGAGCTGTTATGTAGGTCATATATGTTCACTGCATCTGGAGTGAATTCCACTCTCTTTCCGATGCCAAAATAAGTGATTTGATAAACTAAAAGTAGGTTGACTAAAAGTTTTGGAACATGAATCACATCTTCAAAACTCCCATGTAAAAGTTCCACTCTACCTTTTCTGATGACCTCAATAGGTGAGTCATCTCCCATGAGGATGGGAGGTCCTTTGCATGCATCCAAAGAGGAATAGACTTCCATTGTAGCAGTCATATGATGTGATGCACCATAATATATAATCCATGCATCAGGGGAAGAGTTAATTGCAACTAAAACATGAAAATTGTTACCCTTCCCATGTGGCGGAGCCTCAGTTTTCTTCTTGGCGCTCTGAGGGATGTGGTCCCCAAGGTTGTGCTTCTGAAGGATTCTGCCATTTGTTCAATTTGTTTCTTCATGGAAGAGGATTCTGGATGGAATCCTCGGTGACAGTAGGTGCATTTGTCTCCTTTATTCCCTTTCTCATTTCTGGAGCCGGAGGAGTCATTGAAGGGCTTGGTATACCCTTCCTTCTTTGGATGGAAATGCACTTTTCCCTTGTCTTTTTGCTTCTGATTTTTCTTATTTGAATCAGATCTATGATTTTTATTGTGGCTCCCATCATGCACAACAAGTGCATGAGTTTTTGAAGGTTTGATTTTCCCCATGCCAATGAGTTTATATTGTTCAAAAGTGAGGGACTCCATGAACTCTTTCAGGGAAGGCATAGTGTAGAATTTACTTGTTGCGAGCCTTACTGAATGAAATGTAGACACAAAGACTATTCTGGTCCGAGCTTCGACATAATAGAGAGAACTTGGAGACTCTCCTCCTTGGATTTGTTAATTCCACAACCCTTGAGTTGTAGCAATAGATCATTATATTTGGTGAAGAAGTCTTGAATTCTGTCATAGTTCCATGGATCCAATGAGAGCAGCTCCACTTTGAGAAGATGTCCTTTCATCTCATCCTATTTCCTGTAGATTTCTTCAACCATTTTCCAAATCTCAATGGGAGTACTGTAGGAAGATAGATGAAACTGCAACTCTGGGGAGATGCACATGCATATGGATCTATCGGCCTCATCAATGTGATTGAGGTACTTGGATGTCTGTATGGCTGAAGTGGGTTCCATTTCTGTAGCCATGGTAATCCTGTACAACCCTTTCTAACGAAGGTATTGAGCCATTTGGTCCTTCCATTCCTGATACTTGTACAATGTTAGGATTGATACTTTTGGAAACTCTATTTTTCTATCGATCTTCGATCTCCAAGCTATAATACCTGCAAAAAAAATTACTGGTGCACCTTTTATCTAGCAACCTGTGAGCTATGATACCATGAAGAGGTTTTCTGTTACACCAAAACCAACAAGTGTTGGTCAATGTTTCAAACCAGTAAATAAGATCCGTAGTGTAACGACCTGCAGTTTCGGGCGCGCGAGTTAGACGTGCATGCGCGCAGGTAGTCTTGAATGAGCAAGTGCAACTATGGTTGGGACGAAGTGCGAGCTCTCCCTTGAGTGTGTGATGGTGTTATGCGCATATTTCGAGGGCGAGTGAGTGTTTATACGCGTGTGGCATGGTGGTAGACATATGGAAGCCAACCTACATTGGATGAGGGATCGGCATGATGTTTGGAGACTTTGCAATGGCGTGTGGAGCATGGAGGACGAGTCGGCCAGGTGAACCAACTCACCCTGCCATGGGTATATATTGGAGATGTGCATGACGAGCAGCCGGGTGAGGGCATCCGTGCAGGCATGCACGATGGGCAGCCCAAGTAGGTCGTCCGCTGAATGGTGAAGATCAAGGTTGGAACCGGAGGTCGTAGAGTTGGGCAGGTGGTACTACGTGCTGTTTCACACGATTTCGGCATTTGACAAGGGTTGGCAAGTGGGACTGTGTGTGGGAAGATATACACGATTTGGGCGTTTGCTGACCAACGAAGAGCGATCCGGGTGAAGACGTGCGATGAGGTGAATGACGGGTTGGTGAGTCGTGCGGCGACCATGCGGAGGTGCCGACGAGCTGAGCAACCGAGTTTGCTGAAGTTGGAAATTTGGCTAAGTATAAATTTGGGGTTTCCCAAGGACTTAGCCTATACTTTGTAAAAGTGGGAAAATTGTATATATATTGATATCGGGCAGTCTCATATTGCAGGGAGTTGCCCCTCGCTTTATACTGTTGTGCATTTCTCTTGTATAATGTTGTTGATAATGAATATGGGTATTCATTGGTATAAAGGAAACATAATAATACTTGGTAATGAAAATAAAACTAAGTATGGAATGTTAAGGTGTAGTCTACAATCATAAGTATTGGTGAAAAGAAAATGGTTGGTAGTGCCGCACCTCGCCTAGCACGGTTGGAAGACTACCATAGGCTTGGGGGCATGACAGTTGGTATCAGAGATGGTGAAGTGCAGAGGGGATTTGTGGATGAAGTGCTGATCCCACTGCACTATCGTGACAATTGGTATCAGAGCTGGTGAAGTGCAGAGGGGATTTGCAGATGAAGTGTTGATCCCACTGCACTATCGTGACAGTTGGTATCAAAGCAAGGTTGCTCATGATGAAGTGATAGTGGAAGCAGGTACTTGCAGGTGAAGGAAGTTGATTTCACATACAGGTGGAACAAGGTTTGGTTCATGGTTGCAGGGAACTTAGTGAAGCTGGTGAATGGTGAAACAGGTTTAGCAGAGGTGAAGCTTAGTGCTTGGGCCAAGTTGAACGACAAGGCATGTCAGGTTTGGAAGAATGCAAAGGGAAGCTCTTGCTTACCTTATATAGGTTGAAGCGGATGAAACAAGAGAATCCCAAGATTCGAAAGGAAATTGAATTCTTAGAATAGAATGTTGAAGACGAACTTCTTCAACTTGGTTGGACAATGGGGCAAGATGAAGTTGCAGATTATATTGACAAGGAAGAGGAAGCCGTGATAGTTGAAGATGTTGCAGATGTGACGAAGATGGAGGATGAACTTGAAATCATTCAAGTTGGACTAGGATCGTGTAGTTTGCAGACATGGATCGATGAGGATACTCATATCGAGGAGCCTCATGATGATGAAGTAAGTATTAATACTTGTGTTTCATTTGAGCATTTGGTAGATGGACCGTATGTAGGGAAGGGCAAAATCAGTTTTCCGATGCATGGGAGCATATTACCATGGATGTCTATGATGAGACCTTGTATGGAGAAGCAAGGATTGTTGACTGTTGCAAGACTTGTTGGGGTTGTTTGTGACCTTATGGTAGAAGGTACAATGGCCCGTGACAAGGGAGGAACATGATGATCGTTGTGGAGGATTGGGTCATGCTTTAGCCACATGGAGAATTGGCTAAGTGCTCGGCATGACTCATGGACAAATTGAGGGGCACACACTTGAGGTA
>APFE030165954.1:107790-120722 GCA_000404065.3 Pinus taeda
AAGTCTAATCATTGAAGTCGGTGGCTAAATCATTAAAACTCAATTATTTTCATTTTTTTAAATGAAACACTAGCCATAGCAAATGAAAAATTCTTAAAATTTTTGTAAATTTAATTTTGTTTTATATCCAACTGAACCTCTCATTAGTCTAATTATGGAGTACTCATGGTCCTAATTGATTTTATTACTTCTCTACTTCATGAATAGGCATGAGAAGTTAAGTTTTGGTACATTCAGATTGTTCCACACTTTGAAACAAGGTTCAAAAATTAATTGTTGAACCAATAACCTTATTACTCTAACTTATATATGAGCCTCGGATCAAAACTGAACTTTAAGAATTTAATTAAAATTGAATTAAAATAAGTATTAATGGAATATTTTGTGTGGTTTAGTAAAATGGTAAATTTTTCCTTGATTTCAAATTGTTGAGTAACCGAATGGTCTTTAATCTTTTAAGTTACAATAGACCTATGATATTTGTAAGTTTTTCCAATTCATAAACATGTTTGAGTTATAACGAAATTATATAATATAAATCAATTTCATTTTTTCCTTCTTTTAGATTAGGTATAATTTTAATGATTGATTGTGAAAGTAATTATGTTTTGACATGATCAAAAGGACTTTGATTTCATATAGTTTTAATGGTTGTTATATAGATTTGACATTGTCTTGTTCTATATTAAAATTATCTAAAGGCATATCCTATACCATATTGAGGATGACTAATTATTATAAAGTTATAAAAATATATGTTGTGAGTTTGGGTGACTTGATTTTTGCTAAATCATAAATTTGTATTATGTTATTTAATGAAGATTGCATTTTGATATGGGAGTTAAAATATTGAACTAATAAAATGAATTTAAAAATATGAAATTATAAAAAAAATTATCTAATAAAACATTCTTCATTGCAAATTCATTGATAAAGAAAAATAGCAATAAAATTTTGGTAAAAAAATAAAATCCTATGAAAAAGAATTGATTAGTTAATTCTAGAAAACACTAGGCGAAGGCATATAGATGTTTTCTTACTATGTTTCATAAATCCTTCTCCTAGGAAGTAGATAGGGATGGATTGATTTTCAATGTTCTTTCTGGGCTGAACACTATATTTTTAACACAGAGAGAAGTGGGGTTGGCCACACATAGATCAGTTGAGGGGTTGTTTTGGGTTTCTCTTACTATGTCTTCTAATGGTGATACACTGGGAGGTGGATTCTGAATCAAATTTTGAATCATATCATCCTCATCTTGCGGTTTTTCCCCCATTGCAATTTCTAATGTACAAAGTGGTGCAGAATAAACTTCATCCTCCTCCTCCTCCTCCAACCAAAGAGGTAGATCATGTTCTAGCAAGGATTGGGCAGGAGGATATAGGATTAAGTGCTTGGACATGTGCCCGTTTTTTATGTTCATGTTCCCAGCTCGGCAACTGATGTAGGCATCGACGATAGCCAACCAAGGTCTTCCCAGAATGAGAGGATACTCAGTGAGCTTTGCCTTTGGTTGGAGAATTAAAAAATCAGCAGGGTACTCCCAAGAATCAATGGAGAGCATCACTTCTTCCACAATCCCCTTAGGGGTCACTATGGAGCGGTCTTCTAGCTGTGGCACTGTAGTGGTCTTCCTTAAGGAGCCTTGGAGGTTAAGTTTGAGCATTTTGTCCTTTGTCATCACATTAATGGCAACTCCCAAATCAATCAAGGTATGTGGGACCATTGTGCCATTGATGTGGACATCATCTACTGGGCTTCCAGGGTCCAAATATTTTGGATAGATTATCTGCCCCAACATCAGGTCAAACAGTTGTCCTCTGACATTAATGGTTGGGGCATCTCTCTTGTGCCTTCCTTGATGCCTAAAGCACTTCTCTTTGATCAACTTATTGTAGATAGGCACATCTCTTATAGCTTGGAGAAGTGGTATCTTCACACATAAATGTTTCAATTCTCCCAGGAGTTCAGTGTCTTCTGGGGTAGGCTGGATTGTCATGGATAGTCTCTCATGAAAGGGTGGATTTGCTTTAGGTTCACTTTCCTCTTTATCTTCCTGAACCTCCTTGGGTGGAGGCTGGCTATCTAGGAGAACTTTCCCGAATCACAAGTTAATTTCTTGAATCTCCACAGCATAAGTTGGGCATGATGGTTCCCCACTATACACTTGTTGAGCCTGTCTGTTGTTCGGGTTTGAATTTGGCTGGGCAGGAATTTGGGGTTGCCTTGGTGGAGCAGAAGGTAAAGTTTGTGGCTGGGCAGGTGGTGGAGGCAGAAAAGCAGGAAGAGATTTGTATTAGGGCCTCCACCCTGATGAGATGCATTCTACTGGGGTTGCCGTTGAGCATAGGATTGAAATGAATGGGTTGTTGGTTGGGAATGATATTGAGATGTGAAGGACTAAGGAGGAGGCGTGGACCAAGATGGATGAGCAAGGGGGCCCCAAGAAGGTATGGAGGTGACTTGGTTGGGGTTGTAGTATGCCTAAGATGTCCCTTGCATCCCCTGCTGGTAGGGTCTAGGTCCATGCGACCTCCTTTGGTTTATGTAATAGATCTGTTCAGTGACTCCTTCGGTCCATTGATATACAACTTTAAGTCTGGGTAAGGAAGGGCACTTATTTGTAGAATGATCTTCTTCATAGACTGAACAAACCTCTATAGAGTTCAATGGGCATTCATTCCTAGGATGTCTCCTGGTGCATCTAGGGCAAAAAATGGCTAAAGCCCTCTCTACTTCCTCTTTTTTTCTTTTGATATGTAAGGTATCCATTTGCATGGCAAGATTTTGCATCCTCTTACTCTTGAAGTCTTCCAGCATGTTTCCAATTTCACCTTTAATGGATGAAGTGGAAGAAGAGGTACTGGCTATGGGTTGAATCCCTCTACCTTTCTTTCTGGCTGCTCTAGAATGGTTTCTAAAAATAGTCTTTATGTCCTCATAGAATAGTTGGTAGATGTCTCTCTCAGCCAGTAGATGGAGGGTGTCTAAAAGGTCTTCTTAGATAGGTAGGGAGGGATTGGTCGGTTTGGTTAGAGAATCTTAGGGCCCAGATTTGCCCATGGAGTGACGTAATCTAGGGATCAACATCGTATGGGAAAACTATGTATGTGGATAAGTTAATTTGGTATGTTTATTTTTGAACATGATTCATATAAAACATGCTGATAAAAGGGTAACTTAAGAGTAGGTCTTATATTGGCATAAGCTAGTTTCTACATCCTATACTAGAAAATACAAATTTTCTAGATGTGGTTGAGGAGAGTTCACTAACATATTTTTCAATCACGTTGTTGGGCTTCAATGCACAATAGATGCTTGAATATATTTCTCTTTCTAGTAGATGGTAATAAGCTCATCATCATATTTTTGAAGTGAGGTATGATGTTCAATAAGTATCTGCATTGTAGTTGTTATATTGGAAATTAGTTGATTATGATTTACCTACAAAGAAATAATTTATTGGTGCATTTTTTTCATCTAGAACTAACAAGGATCATCCATGACTACATAGATGTTGTAGATTCCTAAAATCACTTCAATGCAACCCCAATTAAAATTGATACCAATATTAACTAGGGATAAACCCACCCTTCATGTTAAGAATTTATTTTTCCAAATTGAAGTGATTGAAAAGAATAGAGTACTAATGATTCAATTATTTGATAGTGTTACCTCCACTTCTAAAATCAAAAGTGAAGGGATCCCACTTCATAATTATCTAAGGAGAAAAATTATAATTATTACAAATATTGAAAGCAACAACATTATCATAGAAATGCCCTAGGTACCAATACAAAAAAACATGATTTGACTCAAAACAACAAAAAAATTGACATTTTTTTATCCACCCAATATATGAAAGCATTCATGCGCTTACCATATATGCCTAAATCATCTATTCATGCAAATTTTCACCACAAATAGAATGGTAAATGTGTTAGGGGGCTTGTGAGATACTCCACTTACTCCCTTGCAGAATTTAAAAGATGAATAACTCAAATTCCATATCTCAGAATTTCAACTTTCTCCTTGCAATCAACAATGTGACATAAAAAATGTTTCGACCTAGAACAAATATCTTCATCTCTCTTTATAGTCTCCACAACTTAATACTCTAAGTCCTACGATGTTGAAACTAAGTAAAAGAGAAAACCCAATTGTGCGATAAATAAAAAAATTCTAGAGACAACAAATTTAGGAAAGATCATCTACTTCCCACACTAAACAAATTCATGAGCTTAGTGGAGTATTCTCCACATGCCACAAATAACTTCTCAAAAAAAACAATTTCCATTCTCTTTTTGACACTCCTACACTTCCCATTCGTTTAAGTGAATTATTTCTAATAAATATCCACCATACAAAAACCAAATAATGTTATCCCTTATATAACCCACTCCTCATGTTGTAAATCCATCAAACCAAGGCCATACCAAGATTTAGAGATGCCATGCAACATGACCCCAATTCAATTTCCTTCTTCTTTCAATCCAACAAAATACAAATCCAGGTTAAAGTACATATGCCTCTCCTTCCACCCTCCAAGCACATCAAAATAACCTCTACCCCATAATTGAAATTGCCTCCATAACCAAATTGGATTCGACATGAGTGAGATTGATTCACACAAGGCCTCATTAACCATCCACTAATGTTACTCCTTGCACTCATAGGGATGATGAAGTGATGAGGGGGTCCTCATATGAAATGTAAAAAAAACTATGCCCTTGCATGCATTAAAGCCTTTTCTCTTGCCAGATTTCACTTTCCCTTATGAGAAAATTTGGCCTTAAAAGAAATTATAATAAATATTTTCATTCCTTTTGATCAAGTAGGATAGAACATGTGCATTTCTTATTGACAGATAATTCACTGAGTTTCAAATGAAACCCCTAGTTATCCATAACATTTGAATCAATATTATTGGCTCTTAGAATGTAACACATATTTATTTAAAATTGGAATTTTTTTACTACAAGAGCATTACTAGAATTGAGTTTTATGGCTACTTTACTCTATGAGGCTTTGGATTGACAATGAATGGGTGCACTATTAAGGCACTCCTTGTGATAGGTCACCGGTTCAAATCCCACATGGGTCTAGCCTACAAAAAAAAGAGTTTTATGGTTATTTTGAAATTCTAGATCCATTATGGAAAATTTTTGAAATTGTGAAATATGGGGTAACACCATGCATCTTCTTTAAAACATTCCATTGTGTATTTTCATAAGGGAAGATATTCACAATAATAGAAGACACATATTTAATTAAAATTGGATTTTTTTTACTACAAGAGCATTACTAGAATTGAGTTTTATGGCTACTTTACTCTATGAGGCTTTGGATTGACAACGAATGGGTGCACTATTAAGGCACTCCTTGTGATAGGTCACCGGTTCAAATCCCATGTGGGTCTAGCCTACAAAAAAAAGAGTTTTATGGTTATTTCGAAATTCTAGATCCATTATGGAAAATTTTTGAAATTGTGAAATATGGGGTAACACCATGCATCTTTTTTAAAACATTCCATTGTGTATTTTCATAAGGGAAGATATTCACAATAATAGAATGAAGAACAAACATTGATTCTTCAAGCACAAATAAGGAACATATATTAAAATAGGCTTCGATACAATGAATTATTTAACAAAAAAATATTGTGCTCTAATTAAACTTTATTTTGTTATTTCCTCCAACCAAAAACTAAGCCTTTGGACCACCCACCCCTGAAATTTATGTATTATTAATAATCATAACTCTTATCATTTTAAATATTAAAAATAACTAAAGTAGAAATTTCACTCGAAATAATTTTAAATTTCAATATTTTAATTTATAAAATTTATAATATTTTTCCGGCCTTTTTAATCAAAATACCATTATATCTTCTTTCCCAAAACACTAAAATGAATATCCTAAAAATCCAAAGTCTTCTCTCAAAATGCAATGTTTTCCAACCAAACCATATTCATGAGTACTATGTGTGTCACAATATATATCAGAATCCCTCTCTCCTCATATTTATATATTTTTAATAGTCATCTTTTATCGATTTAAATATATTTTTTTATTTGTCAAGTTGTCTATGATCCTCCAGGCTTGAGTTGTGGTTTGAGGAGTTGTGACCCTGGGGAATCTAATCCGTCAGACTTACTCGGGGATCGCACCCGCCCTGGGCCACACTAGCCCTAAGTTGATTTGATTTTTTTAGCATATCTACTCCCCTATCATAAGGCACAACCACCCCTTGTGAGATTTGATCTTAGGTCGCCCTGTTAACGAAGCCCATCCTCAACTACTTACACTAGTAAAACTTGACTCTTATCCATTTAAATAATAAAATAATAAAAAAAAAATCAATATAATTAATTATTAATTTCCTAGTTTAAGTTATAAAATATAAAATATTTCTCATGCCTTTTTGAAACAAAACACCTCATTTTTTGCTTTTATCCGCTTTCATGAAACACTAAACTAAATCTTCTAAAAAAGTAATGTATTCCTAACACTTTATTCATCACTGTTTTGCGTGTCACAATTTCCCCACCTAGCACAGTAAAGTGTTCCCATATTTTTTTACAATGGGCAATTAAATATATCGTTGATTTTCCGTATCAGGTCAACAATGAACATCATTTCAGCTGAAGTCAGCAGGAAAACAACAAAGTATTGTGTATTCAACATAATTGGTCTGATATGAGTCGATCATACCATGGGGTTGACACTGGAACACCGAATCTCTCCTTTAGAGAGTGGTTCCATTGTTGGAGCATCTCCATAGCAGGATTTCCAAACAACCAAATAATGTATCTATAATTTGACCAACAAGGTGCTCTTGATCGTTCGATTGAATAAATAGAAATTAATTGATTATTTAAAGGACAAGTAGAAGTTGTAACGATGAGAGACACTATTAGTTATTTATATATTTTTTAAAATAAATTTTACTTATTGGATTATAGCTTTTGAAAAAAGTAGAAGATATTTTTAAATTACCACATGTATATAAAATTTGGATTATTTCTTAAAAATTATTTTTTTTGGGTTAAAGGATAGCTTTCTTTAGAAAAAAGGAAATAGGTTAAATTGTTTGTTTTCAAGCCCATAAAAATAAGAAAGAAATATACAATAAATAGATTCTAAACACACAACAAGATATACAAAAAAAAAATACATAGTAAAACCTTGATAGTGTGTCAAGGAAATTTCTACGAGGAAAGGGATTGGAATTCTTATTGCTCCAAGTCAAAAAATAACTCTCCAAACATTACATCAAGCCTCTTGGGAAATCACCAATTCAATATGGACAATTTCGTTATGTAACTTCCTATAGTTACAAAACTCACTAAGCAATAACTCAGTTTTACTAATTACATCAATACATTTAATGACAATTTGTTCCCATTTCTAACAATCTCCACCTTGACAAAAATTTTCCTAATCCCTTGCCCTTGCCCCATCATCACTTTTTCTATAAGACAAGAGAAGCCAAACACCATTGCAGCTTTTTTACTAAAACTGGCTTCGTGAATATGTATGCATGATTCCCATGTGTATGGACCTTCTGAGAGCTACTTTTCAGCCATTTATCACATGTATTACAAAATGGTATCTAACATCAATGGGCTTACTCTTTCTATGATCAGTCGAATTTGTAAACAAATGAATAACACTCTAACTTTCACAAAATACATTCACTTTCTCCTTTATGCTTCCAAGCTCATCAAGTAGAATTGCTCCAACTACACGAGTAAAGACATATCCTATAGTAGATCTCCTCTTGTCCAAATCACATGCATAATCAGCATCCACATATCTGCAGATTGAACCTTCACTACCATTAAATATGATATAATGGTCACTTATGCCTCTTAAATACCGAAGCACCCATTTCACTACTCGCCAATGTTCTTCTCCCAGATTTTCCATGAACGTGTTGAAAACTCCAACTGCATGTGAAATGTCAGGTCTTGTAGATACCATCAAATACAATAGGTTTCCTACCACATTTTCATATGGAACGCGAGACATATACTTATTATCTTCATCAATTCTAGGAATCAAACTCGAAGAAATCTTAAAATGGGAAGCTAAAGGAACAATAACAGGTATCAAATTGTCCATACTGAACTTTGCAAATACTTTATCCACATACTTCTACTGTGATAACCAGAGATTGCCATTTTTTATGTCTCTATGTATCTCCATGTCCAAGATATGTTTTGCATCTCCAAAATCCTTCATATAAAATGTCCTAGAAAGTTGAGCCTTTAAGTTGTTGATCTCTTCCATGCTTTTGCTTGCAATAATCATATCGTCAACATACAATACTAAGATAATGAATATGACATTGAAAGTCTTAAAGTACACACAATGATCATACTCACTTCTAGCGAAGTTCTGGCTCGCCATGAAGGAGTCAAACTTCTTGTACCACTCCCTAAGAGTCTGCCTCAGGCCATACAATGATTTCCTGAGCTTTCAAACTAATATTTTGTTGCAACTTTGTACAAAACCTTCTGGTTGTTCCATATAATTATCTTCATCCAAATCTTCATGAAGAAACATTGTTTTAACATCTAACCATTCTAACTCAAGTTCAAGTAATGCAGTTAATGCTAACACAATTTGAATAGAAACAAGTTTTACAACTGGTGAAAAGATCTCGTGAAAGTCAATACCTTGAACTTGAGAATACCTTTTTGGTATGAGCCTTTCCTTATTCATTCCAATACTTCCATCAACATTTCTCTTGAATTTGAAGACCCATTTGCATCTAACGACACTTCTCCCTTTAGGAAGTTCTATAAGATCCCATGTTTTCTTCCTCGCTAAGAAATCCATTTCTTTGTCCATAAACTTTTTCCATTTTTCACTATCTGCATCATCCATTGCTTCTTAAGAACAAGAAGGTTCCCCATCTTTAGTAATCAATGCAATAGATGAAGCATAATATTCATACCTTTTAGGTGTTCTTATTTCCCTTGTAGACCTCCTTAGAGTGACTAGTCGTTGAACTGGTTCCTGAACTTTTACATTTTCCTTTGCATCTTCATTTTATTCAAAAGTCTCTTCTTCTTTCTAACTTTTCGAAAAAGGCTAAGTCTCCAACTGAATTTGTTGATTTGACGATACTTGTTTCTATTCAACTTTTCCAACATCGGATTTTAGAAGAGAAGATTCATCAAATGTTACATCTCTACTAATAACTATCTTACATTAATAAGGATCCCACAAACTGTATCCTTTCACCACATAGTCATACCCAACAAATACGTAACTTTTTATTTTGGGACTAACATTGAATGTTTGTTCTTTGGGATAAGAGCATAGGCATCACAACAAAAAATTCTTAAATGTGAATAATCAAAAGACCAGCCAAATCAAACGTCTTCAGGAATTTTACAATTAATGGCAACTGAAGATGATCTATTTACCAAATAACAAGCAATAGATATTAATTCTTCCCACAACTCCTTCTGCAGCTTAGCATTGTAGACCATGCTTCTGCCTCTTTCCATAAGAGTCTGATTCATATGTTCAGGAACACCATTTTGTTGAGGAGTATAGATAGTAGTTTTATGTCTAACAATCCCTTCATCCTTGCAATATTGTTCAAATTCTAAGGAAATTCACCACCATTATAAGTTCTTAAACATTTAATTGATTTTCTTGTTTTCTTTTTTACTATAGCTTTAAATTGCTTAAAAATATTAAATACATCAGCTTTTCTTTTCAACATATAGACCCAGACTTTCCTAGAGTAATCATTGATACATGTTAAGAAGTATAATGCACCTTCATAAGATACAGTAGGAGATGGTCCTAAAAAATTAGAATGAATATCATCCAAAATTCCTTTACTATTACGACTTCCTATTTTAAATTTATGTTTACATTGTTTTCCATATACATAATGTTTTAAAAAATCGAAACTTAAGGATTTCAATTTAGGAAGTGATTTGTGCTTCATTAGTACCTAAAGGCCCTTCTCATTCATGTGACCCAACCGCTGATTCCATAGGTGAGTATCTTCTTCTTCCTTCTTAGATACAAGCATTGCCTCCCTGACGTGAGTACTTTATTTGGGTGTGTAAAGGTTTATGGTCTTCTTTGCCTTCATAACAACCAGAGTGCCTTTTGAAACTTTTAGTTCTTCATTTTTACCTATAAGTTTGTAACCTTCTGAGTCCAATAATCCCAAGAAATCAAATTATTTCTCAACTCATGTACATGTCTAACATCAGTCAATGTTCTAATTGTATCATCATACATTTTAATTCTGAAATTTCCCATCCCAACAATTCGATAAGATACATTATTACCCAGGAACATAGAACTACCATTCACAACCTGATATGAAATGAACCAATTTCTGTGTTGATTCATGTGTTGAGAAGCACCAGAATCTAACATCAATTTTCATAATGCCAAGAACCATTGCAAACATACATAGCTTCATCTATCATACCTAATTCAGTAGATAAAACTTCATCAATCAGACCTGACTCAACTTGATTTTCTTCCTTCTTTGGGTTTTCAACGGACTCCTTTCTTTTCCAACAATCTTTCCTGAAAGGCCCTATTTTGTTACAATACCAACATTTGTCTTTACACTTTTTGCCTTATGATTTTGATCTGGAAGAACTTCTTGCTTTCTCCCCTCTTTCCTTGGACTGGCCTCTAGATACCATGGCTTTTGGCGCAAATGTTTCAATGTTAGACTTCCTTCATACTTGTACAGATAACAAATCACCCACAACATAATTAAATTATAAAGTTTCGGTTGTGCTCAAACTAATAGATGTCAGAAAGTGATCCCAAGACTCATGCAAGGAACATAACAAGGTAATAGCTTTATCTTCTTCTACAAAATTAACATTCATATCTGACAACTAGAAAATAAGTGTATTAAATAAATTTAAGTGTTTTATAATTTTAGTACCCTCCTTTATCCAAAGGCGATATAAATTCCTCTTCAAATAATTTTGTTAGTTAAATATTTCATCATATACAATGTTTCCAATTTTACCCACAAAATTATTGTTGTGGTTTCTTCAACAATATTGAAGAGAACTTCATCTGTAAGGCACAACCTGATAATACTTAGAGCTCATACCTCCCAATCTAAATTTGTCGTGCTAGCAGGTTTCTTTTTAACCCAGTCTAATGCTTTGTGCAGCCACTGTTACACCAGCAAATCTCGTACCTTTAGTTTCCTCAATGCAAAATTCTTACAGGTGAGCTTCTCCATCTCAAACTTGGAATCAGTCATTTTAGCCATTTATTCCTACATGGGCTCTTCTTGAAAGAAATATTCCTTTATTAATGATTGAGTTCCTTCAAAAAATTATGTTGGATTTTTTGTTCTGGTTACTTTCACTATTGTTTCTTTTGATTTTTGCTTTCAGCTAGGGTTTTCAAATGCTTCTGGTTTTTCTAGAATTTCCAAATAATTTTTCTTCTTAAAGAGGAAAAAACTACTTCCCCTTCCCTTCTAAAGAAATTCAAACCTAGAACTTTTCATTTAGAAATGCTACTTCAATCTCACTGTTTGTTCACAACAATTCTTCAACAAGTTTTTTGTAAACAATATGAAACATAGCTGTTCTTTTTGCAAATTGAGGCTAGGGTTTAAAAAATAAATCTGCTTCCTTTAGTGACTACGTCGGCCCGTTTCCATATATTTAAAAATTGTATAACTCTTTCTTAGTGTGGCCCGCTTCCTTTATTCAATCAGTGGCAACAACAGGCTATCTCTCCAGATTGGCACTCGACATTCTTTTTTCAATCAATGGTAGTAGCGGGGTTGTCACTCTAGATTAACGCTCAATTTTCTCGAAGAATGCATCTAACTTAATCTTACTCGAAGAATGTGTCTCTGCTTTGGTTCATCAACGTATAGGAATAATACTTCCTAATTCCTACGAGGGAGTCCTCCTCCGCTCCAGACTTTCTTCTGCATAGGTCAGTGGCTTAGTTGACTTTTGGTGGCTTGATTTTCAGTTCTTCTTATATGGGTGTCTCTCTTATTCTCTATCTCTTTCTATCCAACTATTCAAGTTGTGATCTCTCATTTCAATCATCGGCGGTTCTCTCTAATCGCTAGCTTCTATCAATGACAGTTCTCTTTAATTGTTGGCCCCACCTTAAATTGACATCATGGTAAGTAGATAGACTCCTCAAGATGCTCACAACCAAGCTATAATACCACTTGTTGGTTTTCAAGCCCATAAAAATAAGAAATATATATACAATAAATAGAAACTAAAGACACAACAAGAGACACAAAGAAAATTACATGGTAAAACATCAATAGTGTGTAAAGGAAACCTCCACAGAGAAAGGAATTGGAATTCTTATTGTTCTAGGTCAAAAAATGACTCCAAACATCACATCAAGCGTCTCGGGCAATCAACAATTTAATATGGACAATTTCGTTACATGACTTCCTATAGTTACAAAATCGACTAAACAATAACTAAGTTTTACTAATTACATCAATACATTTAATGATAATTTTTTGTAATTTCTAACATAAACATCATAGAGTTATTCACTCACTTTAGAGTGTAGACATCAAAAATCAACACATCATCATAACTAACCTACCTCTTTGGGTAAGATAATAATCATTATGCTCAACCATCTAAGAAAAACTCAACTGACACAAATGCAAACATAGATATATGTATATGTATGTATTCATGGGCTTGGAATATTCTTTTGTTTGGCTAAGAGGTAGTCTTCCTCGAATGTAAGGAAACACGTTAATGGTCGAAGACCCCAAACATCTTGCAAAAGTAAAATCCTACAAGCAATAATTCTAGGTGGTATGGGTTTCCCTTTAGTAACATTATGTGACAATCAATGAATTTTGTTACAAATAATTGAATATTTTGTTACAATGGATTTTTCCACTTTCTTT
>APFE030165957.1:5420-22395 GCA_000404065.3 Pinus taeda
TTTGGTCTTATCATCATTTTTTCAAGTTAAACAATAATTTTATCAGCACTATTTTTTATAATTTAAATCAAAATTTGAAAATTACATATAAATATTCTTAATATTAAAAAAAATTAACAGAATACTTGAGATATTTATCTAAAAAGTTAAAAACTCACTGCTTATTTTTTATATGTAGTTTACGTTTTTACATCTTCTAATTTTTTTCAGTTAAGAATATGGAGATCTTTTCACTTATATCTTATAAATCTGTAGCTTTACCGTTTCTTAAACCGTTTGATCTTAAAAATTCGTAATTATAATATAAAAAGGGTTTTTATTTTTCTCAAAGATTGATTACCTACCACGAAGCTTATGTATAGTTATGATAAAGAGACCTAATTTTTTTATCTCATTTTATGATTGACCACTTTCATTAATATTTTTTATCAAATAGTTATAACAATAAATATTGATTTTTTTTAATTTTATAAATTTGTTCATTTTATTTAGAATTTTAGAAAATTAAATTAATTATTAATAAATTAATTTTATAAAAATATTTTAGAATATCTTTATTAAATAACATATTAAAGGGTTATATTTATCCGAAAAGGTAGGGATAACTTTTTTATTATTTTAACTAAATTGATTAATTAAAAAATTATCATATTAAATGAGTTATGGTTTTCTTACTAGATGGTATTAGTCATCCATGGCAATGGTCTGTAATATTGTAATTAATCATATTTACAAATTAATAACATGCATGGTAAAATATGTATTGAAAAGAGAAACAAGAAATCTTAAAAATAGCATCAAAAAAGAAAATCCTAAATTAATTTGTCCTTAAATTATATTGGGAATAAATTGTAATTCTATATCTCATGACAACTTGCAATAGTTAACTAAATTAATTTGACTTAGTTAGCTTAGTTAATCCAAGTTAAGGATCTAACTAGAGTCATGTAGAGTGTTTCCTACAATTAGAAGCACTAGTTAAGTATATTTTGAGTTGTAATTATTTAATTCACTCTAAATAAGTTAAATTCAGTTAAATTAGTTCCAACTCGTAGAGGAATTAGTAGGAGATTAGAAACAGTGGGGTGTAAGTAACATGAGTGGGGTGTAACCAGAAGCAGTGGGGTGTGACTTACTGTAGTGGGGTGTAACTTAATGTAGTAGGGTGTAACCTACTATAGTGGGGTGTAACATGCAGTAGTGGTGTGTAATCTGCAGTGATCAGTAAACTGAAGATTCACCCATAATTAAATCATGCATGTTAGATTATAGAAATACCTAGTTGAGATTAGAGTTCATGGATCGTGGACTATCAGATGTATAATAATTTGAATTATATAGGTGGTACATGTAATTAAATGAAGGCCTATGAGGATTGCACAATTCATAATTGTGGGATTTCCCAATTAAATATTGGCAAATTCCCAAGGGAACAATGTAAGGATTAGGAGCTTGGAGGCTTGGAAATTTGGCTAAGTATTGGCCAAAGGCAATCGGTCAGGCAGAGGATAGAAAACACTTGTGCAGGTTGAGCTCACGGTTGAGCAAAGCATATTTTCTTCATCCAGATTCTTTGATTAACACAATATACAAATAACACGGAATTTTAGCTATCGCTTTCCCCATAAACGCATTGTGTTATATGTGATTGAATTCATTCTCTTATATTCTTTGTGATTGCATCGATCATTTATTGTTTCTGTTGATGAGTAGAGTAAATTCAAGTCAATTGTTTTAGTATATTACAATCTGCAGTTTGAATCTACAAGGAATTTCTACATGGTATTAGAGCTAGATTTGTAGAAATTTATACATGGTATCGAAGCTAAAATCACAATAGAAGAGAAGAATTCGAAGTTGTCCTTGTAGATTGATGGAGCTCTATTTTAGGGAAGATCTATAAGACCTTATGTGCAGACTTCTTAATGGAGCAAGAAGGTTTTTAGTGGGCAGATCAATGAGCCAATGTTTAGTGACATAAAAAGGAGTTACGATCACTGACATCAGCAGATTAAGGGGCAAATATATTTCACACTGGGAGATAGAGACTCAAAGGGAGTCCATTTTCAGAGGGAGCGAACCTATGGAATCTAATACTTCAATATTTGGGGATATCAGACTCATACTTGTAGTAGTTGCAGTAGCAGTGCAAAAGCAGCAACAAAGCAGTAACAACAACAGTATGAATAGATCATATTTAACTCATGCATGCAAAGCCTTGGGGATCAAGTTAGAGACTAGATATTTGTTGGTTAAGAGGAAGCATGTTATACCTCTGAACATATAGCCTCAAAAGAAGCCTCTATGAAGAGGAGACCGAATGGAGACATCCACTTAAGCATAGACCTTAAGTGGGGGGAATTTCACGCCAAGTGGGCAGAGGGATCACATGCAACCATACCTCGAGGTGTGAGGTGTGGAAATATGAAACCTTAGTCCAAGAGTTTCAGAAATTGGGCAGCATTCACTGAGGTGTTTCTTGTCTCATGGATCATTACCTTACTATTGGGGCCCACAGTATTCAGTAGCAGGAGTATCAATGTTAGCCATATACTGAGGAGTGCAGAGTAGTGTTGACAGAAGAGTAGGAGGCTCAGTAACAGAGTCAACAACAACACAATTTTTCCTAGTAGACAGCTGCAGACACAATTTATTCAGTTTATTTTTTTTGGATGCTTTTTAGTTCCATATGCGCAGTAGTGATAGCAACAGTGACAAGTGTTGCATGAAAAACATTCCAAAGGTATCAGATTGGGATAGAGTTTAATTCCTTTCTTGTTGAGAGGGAGTGTTGAAAATAACAAAAAGAAATGTCAAAAATAACATTAAGAAAGAAAATCCTAATTTAATTTTTTCTTGAATTAAATTGGGAATAAATTGTAGTTCCATATCTCATTACAACTTGTAATAGTTAACTAAGTTAGCTAAGTTAATTCGAGTTGAGGGTCTAACTAGAGACATGTAGAGTGTCTCCTACAATTAGGAGCACTAGTTGAGCTTATTTTGAGTTGTGATTATTTAGTTTAGTTTGATTGAGTTAAAGTCAGATAAACTAGTTCCAATTGATAAAGGAATTAGTAAGAGATTAGAAATAGTGGGTTGTAACCAA
Organism: Pinus taeda; assembly: GCA_000404065.3. Taxonomy (NCBI): domain Eukaryota; kingdom Viridiplantae; phylum Streptophyta; class Pinopsida; order Pinales; family Pinaceae; genus Pinus; species Pinus taeda. The sequence continues at coordinate 8,530 of APFE030165957.1, forward strand.
CAACAGTGGGGTGTAACTTACTATAGTGGGGTGTAACTTACTGTAGTGGGTTGTGACTTACTGTAGTGGGGTGTGACTTACTATAGTGGTGTGTAGCTTACTGTAGTGGAGTGTAACCTGAGGTCGTGGGAATAACATGGAGTAGTGGGGTGTAACATGCGGTGATTAGTAAATTGAAGATTCACTCATAATTAACTCATGCATGTGTTAGTAAAGAGAAATACCTAGTTGAGATTGGAGTTCATGGACAATGTACTATCAGTTGTATATTCATTCGAATAGTACAGTTGGTGCATGAAATCAGACGAAGTCCTATGAGGATTGCACAATTCATAATTGTGGGATTTCCCAATTAAATATGGGCTAATTCCCAAGGGATTAGTGTAAGGAATTAAGAGCTTGGAGGCTTTTAAATGTGGCTAACTATTGGCCAAAGGTAGTCAACCAAGCAGAGGATACAAAATACTTGAGCAGGTTGAGCCCAAGGTTGAGAAAAGCATATTTTATTCATCCATATTATTTTACTAATGAATATACATATAGAAAGGGTTTTTAGTTGTGGATTTCCCCATAAAATCATTGTGTTATGTGTGATTGAATTCTTCCTTTTATATGTTTTGTGATTCCATCGATCATTTATTGTTTCCGGTCATGGGTAGAGTAGATTCAAGTCAGTTGTTTTAGCATATTATGATCTAGGGTTTGAATCTACAAGTAATTTCTACATGGTATCAAAGCTAGATTTGTAGAAATTTCTAAAGTATGGATATATCTCCACGGTTTAAAAAATTCTTATATGTTTTTCAAAATTATATATTATATATATATATATATATATATATGTATATATATATGTATATGTATATGTATATGTATTGTATATGTATATGTATATGTATATGTATATGTATATGTATATGTATATGTATATGTATATGTATATGTATATTGTTATAGTATACATATACATATATATAAATATATTGTTTTTAATAATAATAATAATATTTCTATAAAATTATAATTTAGTCAATTTTTATGATTTTAATAAATCTTGACAATGTAAGATTTATCATGGCTTGATGCCTATCCATATTTATTGGCAATATTTAATCTGTTTCCCTAGTTTAAGTGGAGCAAATTTCTCCATATTTTAAGTATTTTTTTAACTAAGATTTAATTTGGAAATATTAAACATTTATCATACACAATTGTAATTAGGAATCTAAAAGAGATTTTTGAAATGCATATATAAGAGTTTAAACTATAAATGTGTGATTGTGTGATGCAAATAAACGTTTTTCTTATTTTCTAATTTTATATTAATAAAACATCGCATTTGGCCATCTTTGTAAATTATAATGGGGTGAAAATATTAGAGAAATGTTTCACACTCAGATAGTTAAGAAAAACAATTATGGAAAGCCTAATAAGGGAAAATTATGCAGAGGCAGTTGCCTATCAAGATTCCTTCCACATAAAGATGGATTATGTAAATTTTGGAAAAGTTTGGCCAAGAGAGCTGGAGGGGAAAATATTGAGGAAAACTTGTGAACTTGGAGCTTGGTAGGAGACAGGCCAAGTAATTGAGTAGTTGTTGTGCTACATTCTTGAAGGATAGGAGATTGTATTGAGAAGGGAAGGACACTGTCAGGAGGAATCATATGTGGACCTAGAAGGTCTTTGTTATGAAAAAAGTTGCTCTGAGTGTAAAATTGGCTCAGGGGAAGTTTTGGTAGAGGTACTTGTTCTCATTGATTGGGTGGAGCATCATTATATTCATTGTGGTTTTGTGGTAAGCTAATATATTTGTTCAGATAAGTGAATGAATACTCAACAGGTATTTCCATTTTTAATTTATGACTCTATTTTCATGTCTGTGGTTATTCCAATGCATTTATGTTTTGTAATTTGCAAATTATGAAAAAAAAGATATGACTCAAATTTTTCTTTGGGTTCGGTTAGTTACCCAGGTTAATAAAAAATTGTAAGTCTTTCAACCAGTGGGTAATGGTCCTAAACCCTAATTAACATGTTTTAAGATTGTAGTAGGTCCTAGGTTAGGTGAGAATTATCTACACACACACACATATAAGTACTCTTGACAAAATAAAAAAAATATGTAAATGAGTGTGCATATTGTTTGTAATACTCGGTGAATTTCTTGCTGTAGATATTCCTATCTAATGGATATAAATAGAGGACAATGAAAGAAGGGTTTCAAGCTTTTTAAAAAAAGTATCAACTGTAAGCAACATAATGCAATGAGAAAACTATGATATCGCAAGAAATTAATACAAGAGAGCTAAGACAAAACAAAAAGAAGACTAATTTAAAATCAACCATATATGTTGAGTAGACAATTATAGGATTTATAATTTACATGTTTTTCCTTCCATGATGTTTTATACCAAAAAATGGAGAAACTAAATTTAAATGTTAGAGCTAAAGTGGTTTTCTTTCTTTGTTAAGGAAAAATGAACAACCACCAAAGAATTTGTAGAAGAAAAATACATAACACAATAATTAACATTTTATATTTATAAAACCAATGTACAATTTGAATATAAAACCTTATATATATAATATATATAATATATAATATATAATTAATATATATTATATATATATATATATAATATATCTAATATATATATATATATATATATATATTATATATATATATATATATACATACATACACATACACACACACACACACACACACACCACACACACACACTACACTACACAGTAAATATTCATAGTTGCCTCAAAACGCATGATCAAGTAACCTCAAGTGAAGGTCCGTGCGCTGTCGTAGAATCATTAAGAGGAAAAAAAACATTTCTATGTTTTCCGGTGACGGTTATAAACCTTAGGCCATAAGGTCATCACACCCATAAGGGTTCTTGATCAAAACTTAAAATTATAAAAAATAATGAGAGAAATAAGAACCTGGTAATTGATCGCTTAACATCATTTCAAAACTCTTAACCTTTCCATTTCTAGGAGCCAGGTCTCACACCTACAAAGGAACAACCCCTATTTAAATTAATATTATTTTTCTACTACTAATGAAATTGAACTAAAATCAAGAGATTGCAAGCTTCCTTTACTATTCTATAGAGAGGAAATCACAATTTAGAAATGCATGCAATGACATGCAACCATAAAGACCGAAAGAACAAAAATATTTTATAGGGGAACCCAACTAGAAAAAACCAATCTGCTAATTTTCATTAACGAGATGTGAATGAGAAACTATTACAATGTCTTTCTTTAATCCTGAAGCACACCCTGCACTGTAAACTTGTTCTCCTACTGGTTGTCCTACTCTGGCCAACACTTAGCCAATTCAAGGTCCCAATTTCTTTCTATTGCCTTTCACAATTCAGGATAAATTAGGCTCCTAAATAATAGGGGAGTTCACTATTTCTTATAAAATTCCCACAAAATTGATCACTTGGATCAATTCCAAGCTTGTACAATCAAATAGTACACAATTGATGATTGCAGTGTGCCTTCTCCTCCACTCTATATACATAATTCAAATTCCATGCATGGATAGGCTATTTTTAGTTGATTGAATAGTTTAGCTAAGATATCACTAAGTTAACAACAATTCTACTACTCAACTGACCTTCAACTGACTCAACTAATGACTTCAGCTCATTTAAATGAGTTCTACTCAAAATAATTGAACTATATTCCTAAATTTTAGCAGTCACTACATGCACAACTCTACCTCAACCCTATAACTCAAATTCACTAAGTTAACTAGTAAACAAGGCCATGGCACATAATTTAATTGCAATCCAAGTCATCATGCTGATGTGAAAAGTCAAGTTACTCAATTTGGCTAAGGCACAAACCAAATTGAGGCTTTCTTGCTACAATTTCTAACACTCCTTCTTAGCAAGAAATGGACTTTTCACTACCCATATCCTACACCTATGGAATTCGAATTTTCCTCTTGAAAATTCCTTTGTCAAGATATCTGCATCTTGCTCCTGAGTTGGACTGTATTGTAACATCATAATTCTCCTTTGCACACAATGTTGCAAGTGATAGTACATGATATCAATGTACTTGGACCTTTCATGAAATACTAGATTCTCATATAATAAAATACAACTTTGATTATCACAATAAATCACTATTGGACCCATCCATTGACAGAAAATGCCCACAAGTATTTTCCTCATCCATTTGGCCTCACATGTTTCTTGACTTGCAGCCATGTATTTATCCTCTGCTAAGCTAAGTGCCATAGACCTTTATTTCTTGCTATACTAAGAAATAGTTGCAAACCTAACATTAAAGATAACAAGTGAAGTACTTTTCATTTGTGATGCAATCCCTGCCCAATTTGCATCAGTGAAGCCTTGGAGCTTCACTACCCCTGTCCTTCTATACCATAAACCATACATAGTTTTTCTTCTGAGGTATCTTAACACATGCTTTGTTGCCTTCCAATACAATTTGGTAGGCTTCACCATGGGTTCACTCAACCAATTAATTGAATAAAATATGTAGGGCCTTATGTTCACTAGATACATCAAGGATATCATAATTTGTCTATAGATGTTAAGATCTACTAGCTCTACTGAAGAAACACTGTCCTTCCTATAGTTTATTCCTAGAAGTCTGTCCATATGCTTGTAGTTATAAATATGAAATATCTAAAGTATTTCATAGGATTACTTCCCCTAACTCACAAAGATATCACCATCACCCTGCCCTAATTCCATCCCAAGGAAGCAATGCATCAAGCCCATGTCTTTCATCTCAAATTATCTTGCAATGTCCTCTTTGCAAGAGTGGATCAACTCCTCATCCCCTGTAAGTATCAAGTCATAAACATACAAAACCAAGATAATAAACTTTCCATTTACCATAGTGTGATAGATATTGGCATATGCTTCACTTTTGGTGAAGCCTGATTCACTAAGATATGTATCAATCCAAGTGTACCATGCTCGGGGCACTTGCATGAGACCATACAGGGCTCTCGTGACTCTACACACATGTGTCTCCATATCATAAGTCTCAAATCCATTTGTCTTCTCTATGTAAATTTCTTCCTCAAAAACTCCATTGAGGAAGATGGTCTTCACATCCATCTAAGGAATCTTCCACCCCATCTACACAAATAATGATAGAATGTTTATGACTGAGGAATATCTTGCCACTTGAACGAAATTTTCTTCGTAGTTATCTCACTCTACTTGAGAGAAGCCTTTGGCCATAAAAATGGCCTTGTACTTCTCAATGCTCCCATTGGTTTCATGCTTAATGTTGTAGATCCATCTAGAACCAACCACTTACTTATTCTCTAATCTTAGCACCACCTCGCATACACATTTCTTCATGATGGATTCATACTCTTCCACCATGAGATCAACCCACACTGGTTGAGAAACTACTTCCTCAAATGAAGAAGGCTCTGATTGAATGAGCTATGTCATGAGATACATATACCTAGTGTACCTATTTGGTGACCTCCTCTTCCTACTCTGAGATGTAGGAGCTCCCAAATGCTCCCATACATCTTTCACCAATCTATCATCTTATCTGGTTCTCTTCCTCCCCTCTCTAGAATATTTTGGTTGAGTGGGTTCCTCCACTCGACCTCTTATCTTCTCCTCCACTTATGGCTAATCCACAACATCTTGAAGCTCTATCTAAGGTTCTTCCTTAGGAGGTACAATATTCTCCTCCAATGGGATACTTAGCTCTCTCTCTAGAGAGCATGTAATAGCCTTCTCTTCATCAAATTTGACATCATGCCTCACTATTTCCACCCTGAGTGTGGGAAAATAAACCTCGTAATTATGTGGTTTTTTGTGTATCCTACAGAGACTCACATCATATATAGGCTCAAGATTCTTCCTACTATCCTTCAATGCATGAAAATAAACAGTATTTCCAAAAATTTGAAAATGAGATACATCTAGCTTCCTCCCATGGAAAGCTTCTCCAGGTGTGATCATGCCAAGTATTCTATGAGGGCTCATGTTCTGCAAATAAATTGTGGTGTTGCATGCTTTTGACCATAGATAAAATGACATCCCTTAACCATGCAACATGGCTCTTGCTTCTACCACTATGTTTTGGTTCTTCCTTTCACCCACCCCATTTTAATTTTGGTTATGGGGTGCCATTAGTTCTCTTCTAATACCCTCTTTGGCTCAAAAAGTTCTTGAAGGTGCTACAAACAAATTCTCCTCCATTATCAGTTCTCAAGGCTTTCAAATTTAGACCAATCTTCTTTTCAACCAATTCTTTGAATTCAACAAGTTCTTAAAAAAATTCATCCTTCTTCCACATGAATAAGATATGACATTTTCTAGAAACTTCATCAACAAAAATCACATAATGTAAATGTTTTTCTATAGAGGATGTAGAAAATGGTCCACATATATCAAATTGGACTTTCTATAAGGTTACTCCAACTCATCTATCTCGGCCCTAGAAGGTGGATTTGGCATATTTCCCTAATGTGCATCCCTTGCAAGGATCATGCTGGTCAGGGGTGCATTTCGGGAGACTGGTGGTAATCTAATACATGATTTTTAAGGCCCCATGGCATAAGTGTCCCATATTTTTCTGCCAAAGTTCTCCAAAATCTTGACTCTACACCTTTTCTACCTTGCTACTTAGTGTAGCACAAGCTTCCACCTTACATTTTTAGATATTTTTCATATTAACTCCAATATATTTCACTTCATCATTATGTACATGTCTTAGAAAGGATTTCCCTTTATTGAAAACAACATCGTAACATCTATCCTCCAATATGAATGTAAGGATCAAGTTCTTATTCAGCCTAGGTATATACATAACATATTTTAGATGAAGATGTGAGCCTAAATCACTCTTAAAGGTTATAGTTCTAATTCCTTTAGGACTATACCACCCATCATCACCAAGTTCTATTTGCATATGGAGATTCTTCCCCTCTATGCTATTGACTAATTATTTGCATCATGTCATATGGAATGATGCACCTAAATATAGGTACCAAACACTCACCATTATAGTGTTGTCCATACATGCAATTAGGATGAAATCTAGTTCTAATTTTGAGGAAAGTGCTTCACCTCTTTCTCCTCTTGAAGGCTTATTGTTAGACTTCTTAGGCAGACACTTTGTTGCATAGTGCACATATTCATGGCAGTGAAACATTTCATCTTGCTTAGGTCCCTCTTATTGCTATTATTCTGAATGGACTTTGTCTTGCTTTGGTCCTTCTTACCCATATCTTTCTTTCCCTGCCCAACCAAGGAAAAATTTTCTTCCTCCTTAGCTTTGGATGTTACTCCATCTATAGTGCTCCTTTGCATTTCTTCCTGCACCAAATCGGACCAAGGTCTCTCCCAATTTCGTAGTTTTTTCCTTCTATTTATAGATTCCTAGTAGTTACGCTAGGATTTTGGAAGGCCTAGGAGAGATAGGCTCACTAGCTCCAAAGATGGTACACTTTCTCCAACTCCTCTAATCATATCTCAATACTAAGTGAATATAGAGAGGTAATGTAGAACAGTTTAACTTTTCTGCATGCAAATATTTCTAATCTTATCGCTCAATGCTAATTTCCTCGCATCACTACCATTTTTGCATAACTAAATGAGGGTCTTCCACATAAAAAAATGGTTCTCATTTCCATTTCAGTTTGAGAGTATATGGTCTCTCACACCCTCTAGGATGATCCTCCTAGATTTTTTTGTATCCTTCTTCCACTAGGATAATTGTTGTGCATCTGATACTGTTGTTTTTGGAATATTAGCTTTGGTGTACTCGAGCACTCCATTATCATCGAGTACAACTTCCATATTGTCCTTCTAAGCTATGAAATTCAATGATCCCTCTAGGGAATACTCCAATCTCAACCTGCTAAAATACATTTTCCCACATGGAAAAAAATTTACTTCATTGAATCTTCAAATCAAAATATCTAAGGGAGAAGATCTAGTGACTAGTTTTTTTGTGATTTCTACTCTAATACCATGTAGGAATTAATAGAAATTTTCTTCTACTGATGAAACTGAATTGAAATCAAGAGATTACAAACTTCCTCTACTATTCTACAGAAAAGAAATCATAATTTAGTGACATGCAACCATCAAAACCATAAGAACACAATAATTCTACACAGGAAAAAACTGAGAAAAACCTCTCTATTAATTTTCATTAATCATATGAGAATGAGAAGCTATTACAATGTATTTCTTCAATCCTAAAGCATACCCTACACTGTAAACCTGTTCTCCTATTTTCTTTCCTACTCTGGCCAAAAATTAGCCAATTCAAGGCACCAATTTCCTCAAATTTCCTTGCATAGTTCCAAAGAAATTAGGCTCCTAAATAATAGGGGAATTCCCTATTTCCTTGTGCAATTACCAACGAATTGATCACCTGTGTCAATCCCAAGCGTGTACACTTAAATATTATACAGTTGAAAATTACAATGTGCCTTTTCCACCACTCTAGCTAGGCTATTCAAATTCCATGCTTGTTTGAGCTATTTTTAGTTGATTGACTACTTTAACTAAGATATCATTGAGTTAACAACAATTCTACTACTCAAATGACCTTCAACTAACTCAACTAACAACTTGAGCTTAGTTAACTGAGTTCAACTAAAAATAAGTGAGCTAGATTATTGAATTTTAGCAATCACTACTTGCACAACTCTAGTTCAAGCCTATAACTTGAATTTGCTAAATTAACTAGTAGACAAGGCCATGCCACACAAATTAACTGCATTCCAAGTCATCCAACTGTTGTGGAAAATCAAATTTCTCAATTTCACTAAGTCACAAGTCAAATTGAGCCTTTCTTTCTACAGTTTATAACAACCCAACCCAAATAAGTTTATTAGTGGAAATTATTCAAAGAAAAATATAGGAAATGACATTAATGTGTAGAGTATTACCTGATGAGCAGGATTCAAACTTCTTTCATGGCTCCAATGCCCTATTCATAGTAATGAGTTCAATTATGAAAATATCTAAAGAGAAAAACAAGGGTTTGATAACATTCATCCATAGTCTCACAAAGATATGGCCAATTGATTACTTATGGGGAAAGTATGTTGCTCTGATAACTTATATGCCAGGAAACTTAATTGTGGTTGAATAATATCTAATTATCCAAAACTCCCTCGGTCATGGGTGTATGTTATTTCAATGAAGACAAAAAACCCATGAGGAACACCCTCAAAATTGTAACACGAAAATTAGAAGTGATTGCTGGATAATAGTTTTATAAAACTCTACAAGAGTAAAACCCTTGAAAATTAAGGAAAGGACTTATGGGTGAACAAATTCTTCCCTATTATGAAGGGTTTTAAATCCGTAGAGTCTAGGAATTGGTGAAAGAATTTGACAATCAAGAAATATGGGTGATAGGGTGCAACTGAGCACCGACATCAGGGTAGCGGTGGGCCAGTTTCCATAATCACCAACTTACTATCACCATCATTGATTGAAAAACCTAAACATCAATGTTGTGGATTGATGATGCCTCAGATGTCCAATCTGGGACATGACATTCTCTAATGGGAAAACCGAGATGTCAACTATTCACTTCACGAGGGTTCGATGAACCCTACGGTAAATAAGGTTACATTGTGTTGAATGATCCTACGGGCTACCACAGTCCTTATAATAACAATAACCTAATGGGTTGATACATACATAAATATTTAAAATATTAATCTAGAACAAAAATTAGAAAAATTTGGGAGCTCAACATTATAATAAATTAAAAAAAACCACTTTACATCAAGGTCACACCATGGTCGCATAAACAAAAAAATTATCAATGGATGCCTACAAAGTATAAGGTTCATAATTTCAAATAATTCATGTGGTGATATAGAGAACCATAAATAACATCCCTTTTGGAAATAAATTTTTTATCAAAGAAATTATAATAATCAAGAATGTAAAGTTTAATAAGTGTTTAGATATATTTTAGTAGGGTAATATTTTAACTTTGCCATGTGGAATTTCAAGCATGCTAAAAAATATTAGATGAAACTATGGAGGCATATTACATGTGGTATCAGAGCCATGGTTACAACATTGTGGAACATTCAAAAGCAAGCTTAAAAGTAACAAAAATGTGTTTTATGTTTCACAGAATGGAAGAAAGAGGATAAAGTAATATGACATTATTTCGTATAAGACCAATTTCTGCACCCTTTCCAGTACCTAACCCAAGAATGTGGGTGCAGTTAGGTGAAGAAGCCCAGTCCACATAAACAATGCTATTTGAAATAGTGCAACAACTAAGAGAAAAAATGGCTAGCCTGAGTGCTGACAATGAATAATTATTGAGGGATTAGGAGAGGATACTTACAAGTTTAACTAATAATAATCAAAGAACTTCAGCCCCAAATCTTGATAATGGAAGTAGAGGAGATTCATATAGGCAAAGAGAGGATAATTATCCCAAGAAACGTAATTTACATTAATATAAGGGTGGTAAAGAGACTGAGGAAGAAGAGTTGGAAAATGTTTCTTATCAAAAAGCTCAAAAACCAGTGAAAAGATAGGATATGGAGCTTCAATGGGAATTTACGAAAAACAAACCTCCAACATTTGATGGTGAGTCCAAAGGAGGAGTAGAAGCATGACTGGTAAACATTAACAAGTATTTTTAGGTGTATGAATATGACAACAAATCTAAAAGCTTGTCTAGAAATTTATCAAATTCAAGGAAAGGAAAATTTATGGTGGGAAGAAATCAAGGCATCTCATGGAATTGATGAGAAAAAAATATTGTGGGATAACTTTCAACAACATTTTAAGAATAAATATTTAACTAAGTGATATTATGACAAAAAGGCCAAGGAATTCTATGACCGCTGATTGGGGCAATTATCTACGGATGACTACGTTGCAAACTTTACTACCCTATTGAGGTATGTTCCTTATATACGAGAGGAAAAGGCTAAAGTAATTCATTTTATAAGTATTATTTTTATAACCATGAAAGAGAATTTAGAGTTTGAGAACCCTAATAATATGGATGAAGCTATCTGTAAGGCATGAATATGCTACAAACAACAATGAAAAAAAGGGGGGAAATAATAAATATTAGTCAATTAAGAAAGGGAATAAATATCCTCCAAGTAATAAAGATTTAAAGGGAATTGTGTCAAAGAATTTTAGCAAAGGGAAGCAAGGTAAAGTTTCCAGTAAAAGTCATCAAAAAAATCAATCTCATAGTGGGTCTAAAAGGTTGGAGTTATCAAATAAAATGGATTTTAACAAGGCGTAGAAATCCCCAATACAATTTGGGGTTGTGGGGGATCACATTAACTTAGATAATTCCCTTACCATGAAAATACAAAACAAGCAACAAATGTCCAAGGTGGTGACAAGTACTATAGAAGAGGTGGTGACAAGTATGCCCAAAATCAATGTTTCTCTTGAGGATCGATAGGTCAAGCACCAATCCATAACGATCAAGTTTGAAGGTTAAATTTGCAACCATGTTGTGCCAATTTTGATAGACCCTAGGGAAATTTTGAGCTATATTAGACCTAAGATAGTGGATTTGTTTCAATTAAACGTTAATAAATATAAACTTACATGGTTCATCTAATTGGCCACAAGAGCCAAAAGGAGAGTAACAAGAAAAGTTGAAAATTTTCCACTAGAATTAAGAGGACAATGAATAGAGGAAAATCTAAACATTTGACCGCTGGGTTATTATGATATTTTGATTGGGATGGATTGGCTAGAAAAACACTCGTCTATTGTAAACTATAAAGAGAAAACCATTAACTATATTAATGAGAAAGGTTCTATGTAAGAGAATCAAGGAATAGTGAGACTGGTAAGGTTAAGACACATTATAGCCTCATAACTGAAGAAAAGTATTAGGAAAGGTTGTCAAATATATGTTATTCAAGTGGGATATTGTAATTTTAAGGAAAAGAGAATAACTTTGGAAGATCTTCCTATTATTCAATATTTTGTAGATGTATTTCCTGAAGAGATACCTAGGCTTCCCCCTAAACGAGATATTCAAATTTATAATTGAACTAATCCCATGGGTCGCCCCATTATCTAAGCCACCATATCGTATCAACATACCAGAATTAAAACAGTTAAAAATGAAATTACAGAAGGTGTTGGACAAGAAGTACATTCATCCTAGTGTGTAGCAATGGGGAGCTGCTGCAATTTTTGTTAAAAAGAAAGCGGGTACCTTAAGGTTATCCATTGATTATTGACAACTAAATAAACTAACCATTGAATATAATTATCCCATATCAATTATTTGTGTGACTGTTTTAAGGGGGATATTGTATTCTCTAAAATTGATTTACATCTAGGCTACCATTAGATATGAATTAGAGAGGAATACATCTATAAAATTGCATTTAGGAGTCGCTATGGACATTGTTATCACTTAAAACTGTAAACATTTGTATATAACCCTTTGCCCGAAGTCCAATGCCTAAAATTGGTGTTAAATTGTTTTTAGTCTATGTTTCTTACTTAGGGTTGAAGCTTTAAAGATGTTTGATGTAAAGCGTATTCTAATCCTATCGGTCATCCTCCACCATCATGCTTCCATAAGACATGTCTTGTCTAATCCATGTCACCGATCCTTTCCGCAATTTCGCAGCGCAGTCTCTTATTGGTCCGTTTCACTGCATAATCATTGTTCAGCCATTTTGCAGCATCACCATCAAGCCGTTTCGCAGCGCATTATGACAATTCAAAACTAAACGCGCTGCGAAATCGCAGATTCGTGCGTTTTGCAACGAATATTTCTAAAAGGGTCAAGTCCGTTAATGAGTCACCATTCCCGTCCTCTCATGTCATTTTTTCGTACCTCCCAAATGCTCATTAACCATCACTCCACTAATAAATTTGCAGACATGCGCATCACTATCAATCCAAATGAGTTTTACTATGCATAGATATTTGTGATGATTGTGAATGTACATAAGTGACCAGCCCGTGTGATGATTATATGTGAGTTTGCAAGTGAAGCTGCTTTCAAGAGAGCCTGTTTCAAGCGAGGCTGAGCCAAAAGAAAGAAAGGATCGAATTACTATTCCAGTTGAAGTTGTTTTTCACTGTCAGTGCGAAGGTTTCAAAGGCGAGATGGAGAAGAGAGGACACCGGGTCTGGAAAATGCCAGAGAACAGAGCCTGAAGGTTTAGACTTAGCATTAAGAGATGAGGGTGTGAAGAAATCCTTCCAGGATGCCGGCTGTTGGAATTTCTGCAAGAAACTGCAGGCTGGCCATGCTCAGGTAACAAAGGATTTTGCTTTAAACTTCACCGGTTTGAATTCTAAAATAGCTATGTTAGAAGTTAAAGTGTCTCCAGAGGAAATAGCTGCAGTAACTGAGATCCCGAGAGGGGGACAAGAATGGTTTAAGAACTTCAAGTTTGATATGAGTCCATGCAAAAAATTCCTGAAAGAGGCATATGTGAATGAGGACCTGACAAAGGCAGTGCCTAGAAACTATGTTAAGGAGCATTATGCCCTGCTTCTCACCTGTATTCAGAAGTACCTAACTTGTGAGGGAAGATATAATAAAGTCTATTCCTACCACTTCAAGTCGTTGTTGCATTTTACTGGTAAAGCATCTATAGACATTCCCTTCTACTTGTTTCGAAGTCTGAGCAAAATGTGTGACAAAGTGCAGTTAAGAAAGGATGACTCTGAAACATCTCTATTTCACCATGGTCTGGTCAAGTTGTTAGTTTTGAATGGTCTTCAGAATATAGGCAGGGATTGGGACTCGTTCATTTTCATGGCGGGTTTTCAAAGTAAAACAGGTCTGACTCCACGGCCCGTTAGAGAAAAAGAGCAGTCAGTTGAA